>NW_019290378.1:7247-43944 GCF_000500325.1 Leptinotarsa decemlineata
AATTTAATTTCTCAGTATGAAGTGAACGTCTACGATCCAAAAATTACAACAAAAATACAGGTCCGTATTTAAAAATTCAAAGATGGGGGTGGCCCAAGTCAGATGACACCCTGTATAAAAGATTCATGGATATATTCTGAGAGCCCACATCAAGGGTCAATAGCAAAATGTGGACAGATTTTCAATATGTCTACGAATAAAGAAGATATAGGCAAAAAAATAATTTGGGATTTTTTTGTTTTTCCAGTATCTCCAGAAAGAAAAGAGCTATATTCGATTTCTTCACATCATTGAATAGATCTCTAGAAAACGCAACTTTGCCATGATTTAACCGACACTCTATCTCTTATCGTTTACGAGATCCCCATATACAGAAACGAATTTGAATAGCCCTGTATATAATGATAAAATATATGAAGTCACAACCTGTCAACGATGTTTTCTTTCCAATGCAATGAATTTTCTGAAAATTCCGTGCCAGGTACTATGGAATTTCAGTATTTTTATTTGTGTTTGACTGTGGTTAGTATCCATAATCGTCTTCGAGTGATCACCTGATTGTGGATACTAACAATCGAACCGTCGTGAAGTAACTTGGCCTGAAATAATTTAATTTTTATTACTTTTTATTGTTCAATTTTCAATTGTTGCTTGTATTGTAATTTCATTTCAGGGTTTTTTTTGCTTAATATAATTGTTATTTTCAGCTATTCATTTTATTTTTATTGATTCTTTTAGGGATTTCAAATCATTTTATATCATTTTAAACAATGTATGTCCAAACTGATGAAATACTTTATTCAATAATTTATGAATTAAAAAAAGCATACAGGATACATCTAGAATATGTATGTTTTAAACTTACGTGATAGGAACATAACTTTGTTTTGCGTCGTATAATCTGTCCTCGGAAATTTTCAGGACATATGTTTGCTGTGAATCATTCTGGGATAAATTTATCTGATTAAAAATAATTTTCATATTCTACATCACAAACCACGTATTTTAGCATCACAAAACAACTGATATTACTTTGGTCGAGTATGTTATATTTCATGCATATTCATCCTTGTATTGCAAAACTCATTCTGAATAATTGCATGAGAATGAATGCTTCCGATAATATTTTTTCACCTCTGCAAAAGCAACAAACTATAATCTCTGTACCAACGCAAACTGGATATTTCTGAAGTCTTCCTTGATAACCGTTGATATAAGCAAAACTGGTTAGGAGTTTTATATTTTCTGTACGGTTCTCCGTATTTGAAGATGGTGAAATGGATAGTTTCTCGATTATCCCTGAGATTTGAATATGCTGAGTAATTATATATCAAATGCTTGTGTGGATTGGTAGATTCGAAGAATTCAAGAAACTGTATATGAAATGTTTTGCTCTTACTCTTTTAGTCGATCTTTCATATTTCTTGGAATACTCGTATACTGTGTGAGCTATTGACAATGTACATCATGTCACAGAAAAAAACTTTTGACAGAAATTAAAAAAAAATAATTCAAGATTTTTTTATGAAGTAGACAATTACTTTTCTTTCATTGAGACAAATCCATGTATATTTTGGATCATTTGCGGATTCACTTGGAGACATTCATTGTGCATGGTATGTTCTCGCACTTTGTTCTTTACGTCTTACTTGAAAACATATTTTCGAATACTTTATTCGTGCAACAAATGAGACCACTAAATTCTACCTCTCCGTCCTGTGCAGCGATCTTGAAACCTGTAGGTAAATCTAAACACAAAATGCTGGAAAATGAAAAGTCGAGAATATATGAAATGAGCAGTGAGGACTGATACAAAAAGTATATCGGTCAGACTAAGCGAGCTGATAAAACTAGTTTTTAAGGAACAGTCAGCACATGAATGAAAACTGTCTGGAACATTATATTTTTTGGGGACCTTTGGAACTCTGAAGATAGCAAAATGTGGAATGAAACATATCTACGATGACCAAAGTCGCATTCCAAACATCCCATTTTGATGATCTAGTCACTGATCAGCAACATGGTTTCACAGATGGGAGATCTACAGTTACCAACCTCCTAGTATATCGAAAAAATTCATCAAAAGTTCCGAATCAGGTCTACAAATTGATGCAATCTATTGTGACATCAGTAAAGCGTTTGATCCTGTTAATCATAATCATAATCTTTTGGTACAGAAGTTGGTTTCGTTAGGTTTCCCAATAAGTGACTATCTCAAGAACAGGTAACAGATAGTCAAAATCAAAAACTTTGAATCAGAACGAATCTCAGTACGTTCTGGAGTGCCACAGAGCTCTCATTTGGGACCCCTGCTATTTATAAACGATGTTGGCAATTCAATTCATTACTGTGAATTCTTGCTGTTTGCTGATGACCTGAAGCTATATTTGCCTATCGAAATCATTAAAGACTGTCATAAAATACAGGATGATATCAATTCTCTGTACGTTCGGTCTGAAAACAACGGGAAGTCGTTAAATCAAGAATAATGCTTCTGTATGACGTTTGCTGGAATAAATAACAAAGTGGTCTTTAACTATGTTTTTGACGATGTCAATCTAAAACGGCTCAATGAAAGAAGAGATTTGGGTATAATCTTTGATGTGAACCTTTGATTCATCATCCACACCTACATCACAATCAAGCTCTCAAACTTCTTGGTTTCGTCTTTAGAAATTGTAAGGATCTAACAGTGGACGCCATCAGAATTGTTCACCTAGCCTATATAAGATATATTTTGGAGTATGCGTCACCAATCTGGTCTTCTTGTTGCCTTCAAATCTGGCCTCACATTTGGAGAAAATGATAATTCAGAAATGCCTGATTTTGCAAGTCTTCACATCCTATCTTTTCGTAAAACAAATAACGATATCATTATCTCATTCAACATTATATCAGGTAACATGAATTGTAATGATCTATTACATGTCTCATCCCGAGTACATGTTGAGTCAACGAGAAACAATGATCTTTTTACTGTCTTCAATCACCATACCAACTAGGGATACTTCTCTCCCATGTCAAGTTTTATGCGAGAAGCCAACCGTCTTAATTGTAACTGTATAGTAATTTTAAGGAGTCAGCTTTTAAAAAACAGTGTAGCAATAGAATTCAATAGATAACCAGCTAGGATAATACTTTTGAGTTTTTATCATTTTGATTTTATATGCAGTGTCACCATTAAACTGCTCACCANAAGTTGAATTTGACAAACACTGAACGTCAGTGGGTCGAAGTTGGCCGCATAATTTCAAGTTAAATTTAAAGCACAAACAAGTGCCGAAGTCGAACTTCATTGAAACTTTTCGAAAAAAAAGTTTCCCATATGGTGCGCACTTTAATGGTGACACTGTATGTACATTTATTCATACATCAAGATTAGATTAGTTTTAAGGGAATACTGTATTTGTATTATTCATTTTTCCTCATGAGGATTACCCGTATACCTAAATAAATAAATGAATAAATTATCGGGAACTGTCATGAGTAAATTTTCCGCTAATTTCTACCCAAAATCATTCTTGTGTGTCGAAAAGTAGAAGTGAACCCTATAAGATATGAATGAAGAACGGTTCTGGAGTTAGGAATAAGTTGACTTCATCTCCTGAAAACGCCAACTTGTCCCTAATCTGAAAACTATAATGTGGAACTTTATGCATTTGTAGAATATTTTGAACTACACCGAATGTCGATCAATATTATTGATACACTTTCTCAACTTCTTTGACATATGCCGGAGTTGAAAAAACTGCAAGTTACATTCTATAGGTAGAATTTGAATCTCTGCCATGAAATTGATCGAAAGAAATTTTTCTCCATCAGAACAAAAACACTATCTCTCATGAAGGTCATGAAGGTCATGAGGGTCGACAAATTCATTAAATGAATTCTATTACTTTGTTGAAATATCTCAGTTGCATTTTTTCAGTAATACGGGATAACACTTCGTAGATGAAAAGCTATCTTGAAGACCGAAAATAATGCGTAAGTATTAATGATGAAATGAGTACTAACAGAACAGGAAACAGTGCTAGGTCCAATTTTGTTCATTATTTATCTCTATTCGACCTACCCATTCCTACTGAGATAACTTGTTTTGCTGATGATGCCGTGTTCTTCTTCAAAGAAAAGAATTAGGAGATCTTGAAAGAAGAAGTGACATCTTCATTCCCCGTAATCATGGGATATTCAAGTAGTAAACTATTCAGTGTGAATCTAAAGAAATCCATGTGGACACCTTTCACAAGCTACGAATCAAATCTACCCAACTATTCATTTATAGATGTTCGAATATCAGATGATATAGTAAGTACAACTCCAATCAACCAACACAGTTAAATATATATAAGTATTACGCTTGACAGTAACTTGAAGTGGAACACGCATATAAATAATCTGACAAAAAACTGACATATATGTTATATAAAATCAAATACCTAAAAAACATCCTTGATCCGGAACATCTTAAAATTGTCTATCATGCATTAGTAAAAACACATCTGTTGTAATGTATTATCGCATGGGGAGAGGTCACTAATTATTACGTTAAGAACTGAGAGACACTCCAGACGTGGATTATCAAGATCATTTTGAATAGACCCCTCACTTACCCAAGCGACGATCTATACACTGAAGCCGAACTAATGGACATACGACAAATTTTTGCTCTAACATTACTGGTATACCAACGAAAAAATCTCAAAGATGCTAAAACTGTTGATCACTTACATCATACACGTTATAGAATGCAATACAAGAGAATATCACCAATTATTGCTTTACATTACTGCAGTAAATTCTATAGCAAAGTACTTAACTATGATCTATATCTATAAAATGATACATGAACTGACTCCAAGTTACATGGGTAAGTTTGTTATAACTGTAAACCAAGTCCACACATACAATACTAGAGGCCAGAATCGTTCATATGTAAACAGGCAGAGTACCTCATATAGTGTAAAGAGTTAATTTTTTATAGGATTCATTCAGTACAATAGTTTACCACAGTATGTTAAGAGTCAAGAAGTATACCAGAATTCAAACTAAATTTGATTTTGTATTATAATTGAAAAAAAAAATATTCCATCATTATTCTATACTGTATTTAACTTTATAGATATGTATATATTTGTGTGTATATGTGTATATATGTGTGTATATGTATATAAGTTACTGAATTATTTTTATATTAACTTCACGAAGGCCTTCGATAAGATGAATCAAGTATCTTCAGTTGAGACCTCAGCATGTAACAGATGAAGGGTGAGGCCGTTAATAATTACCTTGTAAGGTACGGTGTACCTTGAAGTTCTATCTTTGGTATTCTTTTTTTTTTGGTTGATAACTTTCCCACTGTCCCACTGTCTTCTTCGAGCAGATCATTTCGAAATATTTGACTATTTGTTACAGACTGATATTGATCGAATTGTGGGGTTATATCATCCAACAATAAAAATCTATTTACTATAGTCAGTATCAAAGAGAGTTCAGGAAATGAGTGAGTGTGAATATGTGATATTCAAAAATTTGAATGCACAATAAATATTGATAACAGCATTATCAATTTCAAGATATCGAATGCTATGTTAGATTTTTTGTATCTGCCAAAAAATGGCCATCTGTGTGCCATCGACAGGTCTGTTTTCTCCACTTGAGAAATGATGATGAAATAGAAAATGAAAAAATGGATACAGTATTATGGAATATTTGATATTGAAGTCATGAAATCGAATCAACCTGGGTGGATGAGATGAAAACCGTCCTCTTGAATGACGCCTCAACCTAAGGTGCCTAAATCCGAAAAGATCTATCCACTCTGACCACCCAGTTTCATCAACGGATCCTTCGAAATATCGGGCGTCTTCTCGTTGCATGAAGTCTTGTCACGCGGGTCTCTGACGTGATGGACCTGTTTTTCTAGCTACTTATGGAACCCACCAAAAAATCAGAACCTGAGTCTACAGAAAAAAATGGGCATCGACTACACGATACCAAATGTCCTTCCTGTAACATCGGATTAAGAGCAAGTGTCTTTCAGTTCTTCAACTCACGAATAAACTCAGGAGGCTACCTGATGTAGTCAGGAAACGACTCATCGTCTGCCTGTACGGAATTCGCGTGAAGTAGAAGCGGAATCTGCATCAGGAGAGAAAATAATCTTTCCTTTGAGCAATTTAGCAAGTGCTCAGGCTCAAATCATGATTCATCCAAACCTTGAGCATGTCTGAATGAAATATATTGTCGGGTATTACTGACGTACATACGCTCTCATGAAGAAAGGTCTCTACGATTATTAAGATGAATCTTGCACCTTGGACATCCTTCAACTCCAACATCAACCAGTCAACTGGAATTTTTTCAATACGCCGTTACGGTTACCGTAGAGGATATACGGTAGAATTGTTCACAGGAAACTTCCAGGGGCTTAACATTCCAGCCTGGATGACTAGCGGGCTACTTAACAAGATCCAGCCAGCGTTTCTTGGATGGTGAATGCAGTTAGGTTAGGTTAGGTTAACTTATGTTAGGTTGATGACTGGATGGCTACTGGGATGTAGTCACAAATTTTCTAAAAAAACAGAAAGATGTAGAACCATTGAAGAGTGGCAAGTCAGATGGGACAGAAATGAGGTCAAAGCTCACTGGACTGAAAGGTTGATCCCAAACATTGGGGTATGGATGGAATACCCACATAGGCACACCGATTACTTCCTCGCCTAGTTTCTTACTGGACACGGATCATTCAGGGTTTGCACAGAAAGGATAGGTAAAGCAACGGACAACTTATGCATCTACTGCAAGGATGTAGATGACGTGGAATATACTGTCTTTGAATGCACCCAGTTGTCAAGGGAAATATTCAGTTTCAAAGAGGGGTCGGGGAGGGACCTGACACCAGACAGCATCGTAGAGTATATGCTAAGCTGAAGAGCTGGGAAATGACCGCAAGTTTCGTTCGGAATGTTATAAAATAAAAGCAGACCGAAGAAAGGAAGTTCCAGTCCGAAGAGAGAAAACGACTCAACCAGCGACAGCAAGACCTGACAATCAACACTGGATAAGGACCAGATGATGTCTCTCATATCTCATTTCATCCTAAAGGAAAGTTCTGGGTATGAGAGTGCCGAGGGTGGTTTTAGCCGCTAGAAATCCGGCACTACTGGCCGTTATGGACACCAAGAGGCCAGTGTCCATGAAGGTTTCCACCCTACAAAAAAAGGTTGGGATAGGTTAGGTTGAGAAGATATTTCAGGACATTGAGGACATTCTAATGAATTTGTTTGAATCATATTTTGTTCTGTAAGCCTCGTCCAAGTCATTCTCTTTCAAAAAACTAGCGATTTTATTGGTGGGTTCACCAAATTATGACGTTTACTATCGTTTCTTGAAGTGTGATGGACCTAGTAAATAGATTGTTTACGTAGGAGTGGAGTCGATAATATCTACCTTCTAACTATTGTTGACAGCAATGTGTTCAATTAAACCCAGTTCTCTCTGAAAATTACTTTCGGACAGTGGAATATTCAATAATATGTGTAGCACCACACTATTGAATACTACTTATTCATGCTGATAGGACATTAAGTAGCAATCAATTTGTAACTTTTAATTGCGATTGAATATGATGATTTTTTTTATAAATAATAAATATCTATCTTATTTTGTTCACTTCTGCTCAAGTGGATAAGTGATGTGTTTTCTCGCAATAATTGTATACGTCAAAAAATTCCACTGTATTTCGTTCTAGGTAACCGCTATTAAAAAGTCTTCTAAATACCTACAAGTTTATTGTCATGGTAATGAAATTCGAATTTCATTGGTTGAAAATCTTATTTTGTTCACTTCTGCTCAAGTGGATAAGTGATGTGTTTTCTCGCAATAATTGTATACGTCAAAAAATTCAACTGTATTTCGTTCTAGGTAACCGCTATTAAAAAGTCTTCTAAATACCTACAAGTTTATTGTCATGGTAATGAAATTCGAATTTCATTGGTTGAAACCTGTTGATGTGAAACTTTCAGTAATATCTACATATCATTATGTCACATTCACAATATTTGTATTATCTAAGAAACACATGAGTAGACCTTGGGGTCTGTATGCCTATGAAATGAATTAATGCACAAATTGAAACGTTGATTACCCTATTACATTCTTACGGTTGTGAAATTAAGTCGAACTTAAATGAACGTGACGTTACTGATTACCGAGAGAAAATGTCATATGATATTCTGCCAGAGAGAAAAACAGCTTGTCTACTTCGAACACCCTCTTGTGAGAAGTTGTTTCCAATTAGTGTGGCACAGAAGGAAAAAATCTGTTTTAAATAAGGGATACATTTACATATATATGTTAACGCCAGAGTTTTTCAAGGTTTGTGACGGATTTTTATTTAATGAGGTTCCTTCATAAAAAGATCCCGGTGAAATAGGACGGTAAGTTTTGTGTGTAAAAAGATGAATATGATAAAGTTTTGACACTTCGAACACTATCTATATACAGAAAATATGATGATTGGTTCGGTTTGGCCAAATATATATTGATTTAACGATATACTCTATTCTGTATTTCATCAAAGTAGGGTAAAGGTTGAACAATTTGAAGTTGAACAATTTTGAGTTGTATTGTTGGGAAGATATAAAACCATTTAGAATAGAGTCTTTGAATAGGGATCTCGTAAATGGTAAAAGATTGGAGAGTATGTTGAATTGTTATTATTTTTTCATTCCTAAGATATACGGAGAGGTTCATTTCTTCAAAACTGAGAATTTGTCAAACCTTTTATTATTGGTTTCTGGAATATACAATTTCTCACAGAAACTTTATATTGGCCTTGAATACGTATTTTTTTAACTGATTCACTCAAGATTGAACATTCTGAAAACCGGATGCACAAATCGTTTATGTTTTTTTTTTGACCTTCTGAAGTCATAATGCGTTGACGAATCTCAATGACGTTTGTGCTCGTTTGTGATAATATATTCCAGGTACGAGGCGAAGTTTATTGAAATCAGCTGTGTTACGTAAAAAGAATAAGA
Organism: Leptinotarsa decemlineata; assembly: GCF_000500325.1. NCBI lineage: Eukaryota > Metazoa > Arthropoda > Insecta > Coleoptera > Chrysomelidae > Leptinotarsa > Leptinotarsa decemlineata. Next base: position 16,289 of record NW_019290378.1, read on the forward strand.
ATTGTTTTTTTCTGTTTGGGTGATTATCAGGGCCGTAACAGAAAATAATTATTCATTAGTTTATCATCGATCATTTATGAAAAATTACCATGGCAAGTTGTTAACAGATTTTCAATATCTTCGGATATACTTTTTAAATTTTTGGTTTTTCCCGTATATCTTCGGAACCAACAGAGATATTAGGTACCTACCTATTCGAAAGTGGGAAACATTACCACAATATTTCATCGTTGACGAAATTGCCATGCAAAAAATTGAATTTGAACAACCCTGTATAAGTATCATTCAAGTATATAGGGTGTATTCGAATGTCAATAAAAATTTGATAGTTTTTTCTACCGAAGTTCAATTTGCTGTGTTTTTTCTTAATTTCAAGTTTGGTTACCAAGCGTTATTTTCATCCAGAACGTGAATTTCACGACCCTGGTGGAAACTGACCCATCACGAACGGTGCGTGGAATGATGGAAGAACTGGGCGTCAGTTCTCATGCGGTTTTTGATGGTTTAAAACGTATTGTAACGGTCGATAAGCTCGAAAAGTAGGTGCCGCGCGATTTGAACGATTGACAGAAATTTCCGTGTTTCGAGGTCTGCTCTTCTTTGCTTTTACACAATCAAAACGATCCTCTTTTGGATCGGATCATCACGTGTAATGAAAAGTGTTTCCTCTACGACAACAGAAGATGTTCAGGACAGGCACTTCCCAAGGGCGAAAACTCACCAAAAATAGACCAAAGTTACTGTATGATGGTCAGCGGCTAATGTGATTCACTATAACTTTCTGCAGCAGGGTAAAGCCATCACAGCAGAATCATATTGTGAAGTGTACAACGTCGTTCCGTACGTTTCACAAATTACCTTCCGAAAATTAAACGAAATGAAGGTAGAAGTTCTGTCTCACTCACCATACTCACTTCCAGACCTCCATCTTTTCCAACACTTCGATAAGTTTCTCATCTGTAGAACTTTCGCTAATCAGAACTAGGCAAAAACGGACTTTGTCGACTTCATCGAAATCCGAGCACCAATTGCTGTCGGAATTAATCGACTTGTGTTACGTTAGCAAATGTGTACTGATTCAAATGCCGCTTATTTTGATTGAATTGAATAAGTATCCGCTGAGATATTACAGTATAAGGTAGACTCATAATAACGGAGAGAAGTTTTGAGACAATCTACCTATACTTTACTCAAATGTCGCATCACATTTGTTCATTAAAAGCAGTAATACCGATTGTTCACAGATTGTGAATAATTCTGAATTAATTGATCCTGTAATTAGGACACTATACATGCATTTTTTTTTCAGTAGAAAAAATGTGGAGTATGATCGCTTGAAATATCATTGCATTGGGTTATTTGAAATATTCTTCAATGTACAGGGTTCTCAGTTGAAGCATGACGGATGAACATTGTGTTGCATTGAAAGGAATGATATATTGATTTCCATATTTGATGTCCGTTAGGAAATTACATTCAAAAAATATAGAAATGTAAACATATATACCGAGCGTTTTTCAAAAATATGAAATTGAAATAATGTATACCAAGGGTTTGAGTAAGTTAAACCATAAAATCATATGTTGAAACAAATTTTGAAAACGATTTTATTAATCAAATTATTTTTATTTGACGAAAATTTGGAAAGATTATATTATTTTATTGTTGAAACCTTATTTGTATGGGAGTCTGGAGAATTCAGTGTTTGAAAACGATTCTTTCAAGAAAACGTTATCATTGGAAAGATTATAATTGTAATGAAACTTGGGGTCAGAATATTTTGGTGTTATTGAACCCAAATAAACCATAATCAATGACGTAAACAATTTCATGGATTATTTACCTTGAGAGGATTCAATAATTTCTATGATTTTCTTATGTCGATTAAGTCTTCTGAATAAACTGTTACTTCGTATATTCTCGATAATGAAAATGAAATTGCTGATTGCGAACTGTGGAAAATGTGGAAAATTAAGGCGATTTTTTATGATTACCTTTCATTTACATGAAACACTGTCATCATCCTCAATTGTGTATTTCGAAGTTTCGGAATGGAACACCTTCCTTATTACCTGATCAGCACCTTTTTGGATGAAAATTAACAAAACACTAATTTCTTCCATAACATTACGACTTCATGTCACCGGAAGAGATAAATCTACTAATGTTGTACGAAAAAACATTTATAGTGTTATTTTCAGCCAGGAATCTTGGTTCCGTAGAAGATAATTTCTACCAATGATGGCGCTCCTCAAACTGTTAACAGCTTATCGGAATAACTGAATGTTAAATATAGGTTATGTTTATTTTTTGTTTTTTTTTGTTTTTAGTAATTCAATTAGGAATTTATGGAAGTGACATTTCAGTAAGTTCATAATAATAATAATTATCAAATTCAAATTCAAAACGTCGCAAAATACCGGAAGAATAGTGCTGTCCAACTTTGAAAATAGACATGAAGGATTATTGAAGCTTCAAAAGCTTTTGCATGATTTAGATGGTGATATCAATATGGTATAGAATAAAATAAAAACAACTTTTTGTTGGTTGTTTGTTTGTTTTTTTGTCAAGATAGGGTTTTGGCTTCTTTTTTTATTAGGTGGGTTGTCATAGTCCGATGAATTTCGTGTTTGGGTGATTTGGAGTAAAATTCTTCATTTCATAAATTTCAGTTATAGACACGATAAACTCATTTATAGGTAAGATAAGTTATGTTTATTCACCGATAGCACAAGAAACCACAACATTCAATGAAAAAATCTGAAAGGATTTTATTTTCGTTATACCATCTTGTTTGGTTTCGATATGACCGGTATTTGCTCGCGAATAAAGTCAATGATTCACTGGTCGAAAACAGTGAAAAGACGAAGCTACTTGGAATCATCATAGACGAGAACCTCGACTGGAGGAGTCACTGATAAACATCATACGCAAAATTAATTCTCTTGGATATATGTTTATGATAACTCTTAGACCAGTTCTAAAAAGTCCTCAAATATTAATATTTTATCACAGCTTAGCAGCTTCTACTATGAGATATGGTATATGTTTGTGGGACAACTCAACAATGTTCAATGATGTATTCTTGACACAGAAGATGCTGTTTAGAATAATTGCTAAAAAGAGCAGAAATGTATCATGCTGACCAATTTTCAAAGAATTAGGTGTTCTCACTCTTCCACGTCTACTTATCTTAGTTTGTACATATTCAATAGCAAAAATACTTCAATGAATATCAAAAAAACTAGGCAAACAAATGATTACTATGAGCCCTTTTGTAAACACAAAGTGACAACCAATGCTCCTTTACACCTGGGCCTGAAAATATTTAATATGAATGATTTTGATATAAAAAACAAATCAGTCAACAATGTTGAAAAAAAAGTCTGGAGAATATTTTATTAGGAAAGTGTTTTTACTCGATAGCTGAGTTTCATGATGAATATTCTAACAGTTATTGCTTTTGTACATAAGCTGTAGTTAATGTATCAACGTTGTGTGTGTGTAGTTTTGTATTTTTTTATGATCTAGGATAAGCATGACTTTTCTTATTCGAATTGTGAATTTGTCAAAAAGAAAATGAATCTTACTACTACTACTACATGTCGTATCTGGAGATATCAGTTTTTGGAAGATCGCTTTTTGGCTCCTACATCTTTATCTTTGAATAAAAAATATGGGAAACTTCTACAGGAGAAAAGAAAGCAATCAAGTTCAAAATAAACTATTTACAAAAATGTGTGGATCATGGAAGTGACAACGCTTTTGAAACTTGTTGTTTCGATGTACTTTTTCTTTCGTGTAATGTTTCGAAAGGGCTTTCCATCAAAGAATTCATTTTAAACTCAATTGCTTCGTCCATTCGGAAGTTTTCCACATTTTTTACGTAAATGGAAAAGTAGAAAGCCAATAAACTTGTCACACAAAAATATCTGACCTGAAAATACATCTTTTTCAAATTATATATTGTTGGGTTATTCTACTGTTTTGTTGCAGATGATTTGGGGTTACTAGCTCAATAATGTTTGATAACTAAAATTCTTCGAAATAGTAGAACATCACAGTACCAAAAAGTCGACCAATAAAAATAAAACATTATTATATTTCATTAAAATTATCCATCTGTCCATTTTCTCTTATTTATTAATTCATTGAATTCAAACATCAGGTTTCTTCGTATAATTTGGCAGTTTCTTCTTAACTGAATATCATTTTCAATTTAGTAATGACCCTGTTTGAGTGTATAAGAGATAATTCGTTGTGGCCTACATCATGCTATTGAGTTACCTACTCGAAACTATTCCGCCAATTACTTTCCGCATTTAATAATCTAATTAGAAAGAAAGTTGAAACAGAAACTAACTTATTACGGTTCTCTTCTCCATCAATTAATTTAATTAGTATAACGTTAGGCAGTGCGTGTTATGGAAAAGAATTTGTAGCAAAATGTTAAGAAAGACTCCAGTGATGAGCAATCAGTGTCATTCACCATCATGTAAAGAACCCGCAGGGGTTTGTTATAGAATACCGGTTCTCAAAACTACTCATATTCGTTCGATTTGAGCAGTTCTTGTAATTAAATAACCATCGACGTAAGTAGGAATGGAGTGTGGTAGCTTGTATCAATTTTCCACTACTCTCAAATGTCAAATTTCACACAACCTTCCCTAAATACGGTATTTTGTATAATAATTAAAATTTGAAAGCGACATATGTAAATAAATTTTTCATGAAAACACTTTCCCAACACCAGGACAAAAATTACGGTCTCTCGACGCGCGTTTCGCTAACCAAGATAGCATTTTCAGGAGATCATTATGACTGAATTTTACTACTATGTTAGTGTTTTAAGTGGCTAGTGGCCTAATAACTACCTGCTAGTATTACCTAACTACACCGGTTAGTATCATCTAACTACTACCTGTTTAGATCAACAACAGGTACTAATTAGGCCACTAGCATAAAAAACACTAACATAGTAGTAAAATTTGGTCATAATGATCCCCTGAGGACGCTTACTTGGTGAGCGAAACGCACGTCGCGAGACTGTGTAGAAAAAGTATTTTCGATAGATTAATTGGTGCTTTGATGCTTCTATCGAATGAGAAAATATTTATACACCATTTTGAAATCTGAAACCTTCACTTTAATTTTCACACAAAAATTAATGAAAAACATGTTTTCGACCAAAAAAAAATGTGTGACCATAAAAATCAACTGCGATCTAAACAATCCAGAATTCGGGCAAGTGTCGAACATGAAAAATTTATGGATTCTCAACAATTATATTTAGATTTATTATCTTACGTGTGAAAAAATATCCAGTTCAGTTGTGAATAATAACTGCAATAATTTCATTTACGTTGGCTACAATTGTATCGTTTTTCTGACCTCTTGCCTGAATTGTTAGTCGTAAAGTCGACGCTTCTTTAGTTGGTCGAAACGCAAATTATTCCAACAGCATTCTGTTTGAAAGAATGTGGTTTCTGCTGTGACACGCATAAATTATTTAAAAAACTGAAATAAATTCAAAATTGGCCAACACCGAATTTTTTTCTTTCTACGTCTAATTCAGTAGAAAATTTGTCAACATCTGTTTCTCACAAATTGTATCTATATTCTTCCTGATAAATGATGAAATTTGAATCTATTGCGACTGTTTCGAGGTTTTAACATCAGACGTATATCCCCATCCTATTTCGGCCTCTCTTTCGATAGCAATATTCTTCCTCAAAATCTGTCTTCAATGGGGACATCATCACCTTCAACTTCATCAAGGAAACAGTCGAGACGTTTTGATTATTTTTCATAATCCATGTAACATTTATCGAAACAAATACATAACTTCTTTTTAACTCATTCAAAATATTATCTTTCGAATATTTGGAAATCGGATCAACAACAAAAAATACGACTCCATAAACAAAACACAAAAACTATGAGACTGTGTTGAGTTCTATGTAGACGAACACTCACTTTGAATTGTGTTGAATGTTTTGTTGAAGTAGCTATCTAATCAAATGACTGCATTTCGGCTAGGTTTCTACATGGTAGGAGATCATCATGAAAAATGAGAAATGAAATTTTTTATGATTTTACCCCTCGTATTTGTAACTAAAGTTACTGCAGTTCCATCCAATGTTAACCCTATAGTGGTTAACATTGTTAATTATTTCGGTTTAATGTAATAATAACTGCAGTAACGTATGTTACCACTACAAGTGGTAAAAACACACAAAGAGTTGTATTTCTCATTTTTCATAAATCTGAAAAAGCTCTGAGTGAAGTGCTTGTGCTGGAAAAGTTATTCACTTTGAATTCAAATTGCTGTGAGCATTGAGGAGAGGGTTGGAACCATTATAATTCTGCTTACATGGAACTTGAATGACATCTACGTTATGAATATATTTTTCAAATGAATGTTTCCATCAAATAGTTGTTATGACTATATCAAACTCGTATTCTCAAGAAACATTAATATCAATCACATACTTGTTAGGATATATGATTTTTGAAGCCACAGTTCTTTCTAAATATAATCATTTCAATAACCCAAGTTTTGAAACTTCCTTCCGAAGACTCCGGATCATCTGAAGGAATTCAAAAATTTTTTGAAAACAATTGGAACACCATATTGGAAACATTCAGTATAAATTGACTTTGAATACTTTCTCCAACACACACCAATATACTTCTTTGAATAAAAATAACACTGTATACTACTTTACCTTAGAATTATTGATAATCTATCATTAATCAAGGAATTCACTCATATCAAAATAAGTAGCAATGAAATAATTGATTTTTAGTTCGAAAAATCAAATAGAGGACACTAAAATTTTTTTTCGAGAAAGCTAATGGTGTTTACGTTACCTTTTTGAGGTGAACTATTAGCATTCTCTATGCCAATTTCAACATTACACTTTCAGTATGTCAATACTGAATATGGTAATACCCAAAAATGTTAACACTGCACGAAAATAATCAACTCATTGATATTCTCTCTGTATCTGTAGAGTAGGGAGGGTGAGTGTAAGCCCACGCACTTAGGCCACATGTGTCCCATTGTACATCCTCCAGAGGAGTTGTCCTCCAAGGGCATCGTCCGTCCTGTCCTTTCCAGGAGGGTGAACAGGTAGCTGGGAGACATCTCCTTTATTTCGGCAGGTGTAGGCCAAGACTCGTCGAACACACACTCTCTTATTGACGATAACTCCGGGCACTCGCACAGGACATGCCTGACAGTCTCATCTTCATGTATCTCATTCTTGCGCTTGGTTACACTTTGACGATGAGAGCCAATAAGATCGAAATGAGTATTCAAGTTTTGTCATTTCGAGTCCTTTTTTGTCATTTATATTTCAATACTGAATATTTGAGAGTGACTTTTAACCAAGCTACTTGAATGATCGACCTAGACTACTTTCAATTGAACATTTATATCAAATCAATATTCAAAAAAAATCACATTTGTCGCAAACAGTAATTTCCGGATTCCATGCATGATTCGTAAATGTACCGTCATTCTATCGAAATGATTTTAGCATGTTGAAATTGAAAAATATAACTCCATGACATTTTCTAAACCTTCTTGGATTCTCAAAATTCAAATAAAGACTTATCTCTTTCAGAATATTACACCATTTTGTCTATAAACATTTTGAATATCCCGACACTGTCACGTACAAATATGCTGTCTCAACGCTATAAAATTACTTTCATGTTTCTAACAGAAGTTTCTCCTATCTGTCTACGTCGCTGACTCAAGGAATATCATATAATTATATTACATATAAATAAAGAAACAGAGTTCCTCTTAATTGGCAGTCAGCCATTGTAGGTCGGCATGCATCAAGAATAAAAATTTACCCAGCAGGAAATATTTCAATGGAAATAAAATACCTATAAATTAATTCTTTGTTTTGGATAATCGGTATCCACTATTACTGGAGTCGTTCGAAGAATTTTGATGAAGATTACTTTGACAAGTATACGTCGGGATTTTAACTCTTATCGACACTTATTTTGACGACGAATGTTGATGTCGAACATATGTTGATAGTGTTCAATTAAACTACTGAGTGTGAATGGTTTATAGATTCAATCTTTCCTCAGTTACATTCATTTCTACGAGAAACTTATGAAAGTACTAATGAGCAAATTTATTAGAGTTCTAGCTTCATGTAACATGTATAACAATTCGTTGGGTAAATTGTGAAATTCAGAACCTGTGGAAGAATCCAACAAAAAATGCTCGTACATTCTAGAACTGCAAAAAAATTTCTGAATCGTTTTTCACCAACCTTTTTAGTGTCATCAGAAGATAGACTTTACTGAATTCTCAACTCCAATTTCCTGATAAAATTTTCCATAGTATCGCATCTTTTTCATTGTAGGTAAAAGTTTCAAGACTTTGTAGTAGAAAAAGTGTAGAACAACCAACAAACATCATTTCTGAAGAAAAACTTGAACATGATATAAACTACTCAAACATGCAAATAATTTGAGTTCCACAGTCCAGAAGCTGAAGCCCTTTTTTGAAAAAGTATTATTATCAAATTGAATTTCTGCGAGTAGCTTCATTTTGAGTAGACGCGCAACATTTCTCTCCAGGAAAATTATTGATAGCGATAGCTAATAAACTGCGCAAGCGTCATGTTATGCCGGTTGTGGTTCTATAGATAAACCTCGAGTAGATTTGATAATATCCTCAAAAAAATATTTCTCCCACAAAAAAGTATCCCCCACCCCCAACATGTAATTATGACGAGGTTATTGACCTTTTTTGGGTATTTTCACCTTCTACAATTTAAAAACATAAGGAAATTGTGATGGAAGAACTTCATACACGTGTGGAAGGCCCATGAGTAGTTTTATTTTTGATACCCAACAACAACAATGTTATATGAAAGAAGTTATTTTAAACGAACTTTCTCTCTCGTTTAATTCGATGTTCGTGTGGAAGTAGTTGCTTGGAAAGGTTTTATCATCCAATTTGTATCAAAAAGTAACTTCCGTGAATATGATCTACATATCTTCATAAATAATTTTTTTGTGATTCATTTTCTTTTTTTCTTCCTTTGGAAGTTTTCCAAGTTGAAGAGTTTTCTTTCCCAAAAATCATGAACTATTACTTATTCAATGAGGAGAAGAATTTTTTCATGAATAAATATTATTTTTTCTACTACAATGAAATGATCACTTCCTAAAATTTGAAAAAAAAATTCTCTTAACCAATTTTCTTATTGTGATTTTAGTATATTTTCTATTGAATTTTCATGCAGAATGTGTTTTTTTCATCATGGATAAAAGAATATCAAATTACAAAAAATGCAAATTGAAAATAGGTCGTTAGTTTGAATATTTCTTATGGGACTAGTGATGTACATCTGTTTTTTTTTTGTTGAACACTGGTACATTTAGATTAAGAATACACTAACGTATCATATTTTATCATTATTCTACATTCAGTCTTGAAATAGTTTCACCCTGTAACAGACGATTTCCAAGCATAGAACTGTACGCTAACTATTCAATGCTATGATAATTTATTCATGAAAATATTACCCAAGAAGTAGTGAAAAATCGGTTGGTTAGTAATAATTTTCATGACCTCGTTATTGATTCATATGTTGGGTTGGAAAGAACGCTACAATCATACCATTATTTTTGTAGAGTACAGATATTTTTGAGTACATTATCAAATTATTGTTCTTGATTTGAATCGAAGATCTGTTAAATGTGTGTCTTTGTAAAAAATTCCGTTTGACCGACGATATTCTATAATGAAGTGACTCATAGAAATTTTTCTGAGAAACGTTTTCAACGCACAGCATGGTAACTGGGGTGGGTAGAACGAGATTAAAGATCATCCCTTTTGTGAGACCGCAACGGCCCGAGAAATAACCCCTCAGATAGTTTCGATTGATTGCTATCAGATCAACAGCGAGATACAAATCACCCAAAATAGGCGAGTTCATCCTAATTAATTGAAAATGCGGTAGAATACAAAGTGAGTTGGTACTGAGGAATGTGACATCGGTAATTCTACTGATTGAGAAGATGTAAACTCATCTTTAATGTATGGTGTTCCTATTTCGAAGATATAGAAGTACAGAAAACTAATCCGCAGAACAAAACTTGTTTCCAACTAAACAATCGTTTACAATGGCAATGGCAAAAACAATATCTAAAATTTATAGAGAATTTGGTATGAGTGGAAAACTTCTTACTTAACAAATGTCCGTATATTTATTAAATTATCTAGAAATAAAGCTCAAAGAATAATTTTTTAGTCGTTAATTTTTATTAAAACTGATACAAAACATAATCGTTCGGGTTGATAACTAATTCACATATGAATTTGATAAAACGTCTATGAATGCTCTACATATTTTTGTTGAGGAGTTCATTTTATTTCTTTTTCCTTTCTTTCCACATTCTACACAATGATCTAGAAGTAGATACCCAACGAGTTTTTTCCAGCGGTTGATTATTTTTGTTTTTCGACATTCAATCTCAAAAATCATGATGATGCTAACTTGTTTGGCGAAACGCACGTCTAGGGACTGTATTTTTTTCTTGCTGTTACTCTGGCGCACAAATCAGGCTGAATTTGACCGATGACATGAGTTATGTCACTTTGAGGACCGCTGTGGTTTGTGGCTTATTTGCATATATCTGCGCCTTGAGAAAAACCCACAAGAAAAAGTCTAACGGGGTCAAGTCGCACGATCTCGGTCGCCAGTTCACATCACCTCCACCTGAGATGACCATACTCACAAATCGCTCGTGCAGAAAATCCAATGTGGCATGAGGTGCGTGGCACGTAGCTCCGTCCAGATGCCGTTGGTGTCCAGATTATCCCGTCAGGCCAACGTCGTTCTGAAATAAATACCTATGGACCAATGAATGTCACTAGTTCGGACTTCCATTGTCTAATAAATATATGAAATGATTTGAAATCTCCGAAACGACTACAAAAGGAGAATCAAAAATGAATAGCTGAAATTAACAATTTTATTAAGCAAAAATAACCTGAAATGAAGGAATAGTGAAATAAAATACAAGTAACAATAGAACGATTGAACAAAAAATAAAATTTAAGTATGTAAATTATAAAGAAATAAAATGAAAATGAAAATAAAAAGTTAAGAGATTCCAAGCCGCGTTAGTTCACGACGTTGCGATTGTTAGTATCTACAATCATCTTCGGGTGATGACTGGACTAATTCCTCCGAGAGATGACTATTTATGGGTCGTTCGAGTACTTTCACTTATCCCCGCTTTCCATTTTTCCGCTTCACTGATTCAGTGGGAGATGACCGTTTGGAGGGAGTTGGCCATTTTTCACTTGATGATGGGTTTCCATCATGTTGTTGGACAACATGTATGCGGTTTCCTTGAATTTTCTCCTAAGCCAATGTTCCTCTCTGTGTATGATCTCAGCTTGGGACCACTCGATGTTGTGTGCTGTGTGTGTTTCTTATGCTTGGCAATGCGAACATTCAATGGCCTCTTAGTTTCACCAATATAGAATTTTCCGCACTCACGGAGTATCCGGTAAATGCAATTCATGGAATCGCAGTCCGCGTTTGGTGGTCTGGTTTCCGTGAGGCTGCTACGGATAGTGTTACTGGAACTGAAGGAGGTTCTGATGTTGTACTTGGAATCAATTCTTATTATCCTCTCGGATAATCCTCTGATGTAGGAAAGTGCAAGCACTGGATGTGACGGCTTCTCTTCATCGCGAGGCTCCTGCTGTCTTTTAGCCAAAGTATTTTCTACCATCGCTTTGGAGTAGCCATTCCGTTGAAGATCATTCTTGATCTTGGAATTGGCCGCGGTGGTAGTGCGCCCGACTCACGATCGGAAGGCCGTGGGTTCGATTCCCGCCTCGACCAGATATTTTTCTCGAGAGAATTTATCTGGTTGAAGCTGAGATGATTTTGCAACCATGTTAGGAATCACACGTTAAAAGGTAAGACCTCGTTAGCCCTTAGCTCGCACAAGTTTCTCAACCTCTGAGAATTGTCGTTCGTATGGGGGCGACAGCTGATTAACGGAAAAACAGGTTTTGAAAACCAATTTTTTTATGATGTTCAGTTCCTTCTCGAGACCTTCCTGCGTATAACAGCACGGTCTAATAAAGTCTTGATGATCCCTCTTTTAATTGATGGTGGTTGGATTCATGGTTCAGATACTGTTCCGTGTGAGTGGGTTTTCGGTATACAGACCTTTCTCACTTAGATTATTCCACTATTCTTTCATTTCAGGTAATTTTTGCTTAACATAATTGTTATTTTCAGCTATTCATTTTAAATTCTCCATTTTTAGTTGTTTCAGGGATTTCAAATCATTTTATATAATGGTAGTATGAACTAGTGATATTCATCATGAAACATTGTCAATAACCTTCAAACAAATGGACCAATGACGCCACCAGCCCAAAATTCACACCAAACAATGACTTTTTTTGGAAGCATTGGACAATCTTGGATCTCATGTGGATTGGTATCGTCCCTAATTCGACAATTTTGTTTGTTCACGTATCGATTCATATAGAAATTGGCGCCTCATCGCTGAAGATACTTTTTCGATAATAATGGGTCAGTTGCCAACAACTCCAGAGCCCATTCAGCGAACACACGTCCTTGTCTATGGTCGTTAACCCTCAGTTCCTGGGTCAGTTGAGATTTGTACTGGTGCAGATCCAGGTCATGACGTGAAATTTGCCAAGTTGAGGTCTGCAAAACGTCGAGTTCTTGTGAGCGATGCGAAATTGACTGCTTCGGATTCTCCTGCACACTCTCACAGACAGTGACGATGTTTTCGGCAGATCTTGTGTTTCGTTGACGTACGGGTGTTGGTCGATTGTTCACCGAAACGGTGGACTCAAATTTATCCACCGCATTGCAAATATTCTTCTCCGTAAGACGACTATGGGCGAAGCTCGCAGTACTTTGCTCAAACAGAACACCCATTTTGATAAAAACAATTTTATTATTTGCACAAGTTGTTGAATGTCTATGGTGATTGGGCTTAACATCCACACTGAATAAATGACAACCAATTTGACAGATTTTGCTTCAACGGCTGTCAAAATTCTGAAGTCCCTGTTATAAGACTCGTTGGATCGATATGGTTTTCGGTTAGACACTACCCCTGCCATAATCGGAAAATATACTTACCAACAATAATAGTCAACTTGGAGAAATGTAATGGTTATAAAAATTATTCGCCAACTAATGTAAAGTGATCATTTTTCTCAAAAAAACTACTTCAATACTCAAAACACCCCGACAAAATGTCGACGACTTTCAGTGATCGTGTAATAACTACTACCTAACATTTAATCTACTTGAGGTCGACAACGACGCTTTCTGCAGTCAGAAGCGAGTTTCCACTAATTTTTACGCAATTATTTCATTACACAGTTCCCTAATTACTTTGGAAATAGGATGCAATTAACTTGGTGTATTTCACAGCCTGAAATCGGTTATCATCCAAGTTTAATCAAGCTGCTAAATTCCACATGCAATTATTTACCTACGTTGGAGTTTATCAGGTTACAGTCACGTTCCTCAAGGTATGAACCAGAATTTAGAATTGGACGGGAACTGTGTACACAGGAATTATTCAGGAGATGTGAAGGGAGATTGAAAAATATCTGATAAATTGAATGAGGTTTTTGCGGATATAGTCTATTTTATATATCTGTGTGTTGTTCAACATCTTCTGCTTATGTCAATTCAAAATAAACTGTAATGATATCTGTACATCTCCATCGGCAGCAGGAGGTTGCATATATCTTAATGAGGATCTAGAAGTGATTTCTAATTGGGGTGAAAGTTATAAGGTTCAAGTCAATGCCACAAAAACCCAGGCATCGGTTTTCTTCAAGAAGATAAAAGTCTCCGAACCAGATATGATAATGTCATGACAGACAATTCCGCTTTCTGCTTCGATACGTTTGTTGGGAGTTAAACTGGACACCAATATGTCTTGGCACAATCATGTCGCTGGAATTGAGAAGGCTGCTTCTCAAAAGCTTGGAACACTGTTGCGAACCAGAAAACTGTACAAACTCCAGCAACTTTTGATGTTTTATAAAGCTCAGATCAAACCTTCTTCGGAGTATTGTTCTCATGTATGGAGCTTTGCCCCCAAACATTCCCTGAAGTTGCTGGATTCCATCCAGAAAAGAGCCGTCCGCCTGATTGGAGGCACGAACATCACGTGCAACTTTGATAGTCTGGAACATCGAAGAAAGGTTGGAGATTTGTCTCTCTTCTAAAGATACTTTCACGGGAGGTGTTCCAGCGATTCGGTTTATATCTCCTCAATCGTCGCAAAATGCCATCTTTTCATATATCTCTTCAATGTTGGGGACACAAAGAAGTCGCAGACGATCAAATCTGGTGAATACCGGTGGCTAAATGATAATGGTAATAGTGATGTTTTTGGACGAAAAATTACGAAAAAGCAATGACGACCAAGCAGGTGCAATACCTTGGTGTAGAAGCCATGATTGGTTTTTCCACAATACAGGACGTTTTCCTTATATTGCTTCTCGCAAGCGGCGCATACCTCCAAGATTAAACTCCTTATTGACCATGAGACCATGTGGCAGGAACTCCTTATGCACTGTGCCTCGGTAAGAAAACATGGAGCACAGGCAAACATTTTGAAATCTGAACCTGTTGATCAAATTCAGTCTGATGGAGAAAGTAAAATTGCACATTCAAATAAGCAAAAAGTTGAAGATAATGAAGTGATTTTCACGAGAGCAGATGAAAGTCGAACGGTTATTGCATTAGATAAAGAGGACTACATAGGAAAAACTCTAGATTTCCCTAATTCAGGAAGCTACGAGATTCTGAGGAATGACCCTACAACTATGTACCAGAAAAAGGTTAAGGAAACTTTCAAAACAATAGAATTGGTTGTGAATGGAAAGGATAAATGTAGATCATCGATCATGAATCCACAATCACCAAAACTGTATTCCCTTATTAAATTACACAAAACCAATTTCCCGATTAGATCAGTGGTGTCGTTTGTAACGGCACCTACCGTAAACATCTCAGAAATCCTGATTAAATTGATTCAAACCTATCCCAATTTCAAGCCAAAATTTAGTATACAGGAATATTGCCCGTTTTTTGATGGAAGAAGGCGTAAACGTAGCTTACAGAACGAATAGTAATCTAAGTAAATTTATTAAAAACAATGAAGACAAAATTTCGGTGTCGGATAGATCAGGAGTATATAAGCTGACTTGTGGCTCTTGTCCAAAACTGTATATTGGCCAAACAGGAATAACATTTTCCCAAAGAATTAAAGAGAATAGAAGTAGTTTTGTAAATAGAAAGACCAATTCCACATTTGCAAACCACCTTTTAGCAGAAGGGCATGAGTCCAATCATGAATACGATGTGTTACATTTAGAAGAGAAGACTTTGAAACTCATTCTTCTAGAATGTATAGCTATCAATAGATTCAGGAATTCAGGTAATTTATTGAATGATCGGTTAGAATTAAATAACTCTTCGTTACTAAATATGTTTTCAAATTTGGAAAATGGAACATAAGCTCAGGAAGCCATTGTATGGCGAAACACGTGTTGCGTTTTTGTAAAACTGTCCAGTGAAAATCACACAATGGAGTGTTTTTAGAATACGTTAGGCAGCACAGCTTTGCCATTTGATCGAACTCAGTGTTCTTTTACTGTTCTTGTCTCTCCTGGGCTCTTTTATTGGAACTTTGGTTTTGATATCATAATCATGTCATGATTCGTCACCATTTATGATCCTTTCGAGCAAATGTATTCGCCATTGACGTCATTCAGCGATTTCTGAGCGATGCTCATGCGATGGTTTCGTCGAAGCTCTCTTCGATAGTCGAAGAGGACTATATCAGACTTATTATCTTATATCTCCCTGAGGAATGGAAATCAGTGGTTCCGCTATCGGAGTTCCGTAGATGGTAATATAACACTAGTAATACAGCATTATGTCAATGAATAACATAAATAACAATAACAATAAATGCATAAGACACTTGAGGCAGACTCATCAAGGTTTCGAAGGCATTATTATGACAGGCCGTTGACCAGGGTCAACGATACGCCAAAGCCTACAGTATATTTTGAGGAAACCCTTGTAACGATTTTCACGAAGCATGAAGTATTTCTGGTGAACAGGTTTCAAGTCGATGATAGGGTTCTGATGATCTATTTTATTGTCGAGTTGATGGGTCTCTAGTGACTCTAGTGTTTGCATTGAAAAAAGATAATTTGACTGCTGGTTTTTCATGGACAGAAACATGCATAAAAGAGAATACGAGTTCCCAATGATTCCAGGCTCCAGTCAGAAATTTCTCTTGTTTAGACACTCCATACAAATTATAATACAAATTTATGGAAGTTCTTTAAATCCGAAAGAGCTTGAACTTTGGTGGTTATCAGTCGCGGAGGTCACTTTGTTCAGATTGTTGAAGATCTCTATATGAAGCTTAGAAAGTTACTAGGATTCAAATGTCTGGTTGAGTTGACGCTGACATCCTGATTTTTGTGGTTCAGAAAATTCGCTGGTATTCAAACTAAGCGGGTTATGTAAAAAAATAATGTTAGAGTATTTTTTACTATCTAGTTCCCACTTCAATTGTGAATAATCACAAGCCTCTTCATTTGAGTTCTTGTGATATGCTTCTCAAGAAATTCAATTGATTCAAAAGGCTCAGTTTTGAAAGATATCGATATTGAAGGATATAATTTCGAAAAAAAGATTAATTTTGCTAAAGTACAAAATGCTCTTTCAACGTCACGTTCTTTTCAAAATTGAGCCCTTCAGATCAAACTTCTAGAACATACTACATGAATGAAGTGAATAAAATGGTAACGATGATTTTCAATCGGGGTCGTGATTATGGGTTGATTTTCATATTGTTTGTGTACAAAAAAAATTGAGCTCCAACATTATTTTCGTTGTAATTCGCTCAGTTCAGATGCTAGAGACTTTTGTAAAAGCTACTGCACATAAAATTCAATGGTGATCGTAGCATAATATTTGTGCGTGATGCTTCGCAATATAATTTCAGATTGTGTCGACCTTCACTTCTAGGTACTAAGAAATTGATCTCGGGTGAAAGAACCGTACTGTCAATATTGTTGTTTAGTAATTTATGTAGGAATTTTATACCAAGGATAACTCTCCTATTTTCCAAAGATGTCATATCAAATCGTGTCAACAAAATGTCATGATCGATGCCTCTCGTGGAGTATTGTCCATCAACTTTTAGACATTAGTATTTTAGGAACTTTCTCTGCACGCTCTCAATTGATGTTTTTTGTTAGTCGTAAACTGGATTCCATAACACAGAGCCATACTCTAACTTAAATCTGGCATACGCAAAATATAGCAATTTCAAGGCGGCAATACTTTTGAATTTTTTTCCATTTCTATAGATGAATCCAAGCATCCTATATGCAGTCATATTCCTTATATGTGTTGTAAATGTTAATTTACTGTCATATGTTATACCAAGATCTTTTATCTCGTGTACGCGGTTGATTGTAGTGTTGTTGATTGAATAATCGTACATTAAAGTTCGCTTTTTTGTTGTAAATGATATTATTTTACATTTGGATACGTTCAGTTGTAGACGATTATCATTACACCAAAATTTGATTACATCTAATTCATGTCGTTACATGATTTTGTTACATCTAATTCATGTTGTACAAAGTTTGATTACATGTAATTCATGTTGTAGATGTTGTCAGTCTGTAATGTGGTCGATTTTATAATATGATTTTAAGTCGTCTGCAAATAGTAGGCCAGGAATATTCGAAGAGGTTATCAAATTATTATTAAAAATTAAAAATGAAAGAGGTCCAAGATTAGAACCTTGTGGTATCCCAGATATAACTATGTACTGAGTCGATTTGAAAGATTTACATTCGATGAATTGTTTCCTGTTAACTAGATATGATTCAATTAGAGTAAGCAGTTGGTTAGAGAGTCCCAATTGTGACAATTTACTGAGAAGAACATAATGGTATATTTGATCGAGAGCTTTTTGAAAGTCCAAATAAAAACCATCGACTTGTTTTTGTTTGTCCAGGTACGTACAGAGGTATGGATTAAAACATGCAAAATTTGTCATACAAGATCTTTGTTGTACGAAACCATGCTGAGTAGGAAAAATAACTTTTTGAATATGGGTGTACATAACATTTTGCACACATATTTCGAAAAGTTCAGAAAAGTTTCATGAAATTTAAATTGCGTTATAGTGGGTAAATGGAACTTAAATAATTTTTTGTGCAGATCGGTATTATTTGGAAAAATTATACAGTATCGCCGTATTTCACCTTCAATGATTTTACTTCATAAACATTAACTCGTTTTAATGCTTTTCAAGTAGTCCGACTAGATTATTTCGATGAATATCATATAGGTATCTTCTTACTCCTACCTTGAATGCATTTCTCATGTACTGCCCAGTCCTTCTACACTATTTGACCTCCTTGATCTTACCAATTTTTCATTACGGTTTTTTTCTGAGAAGCTCTTGATGATCTGAGAACCAAAACTAATGGACGTCAGTGATTTTCACTATGCGGAAATTGACATGGTTGTCAAATAAATAGAAAACGTAAATTGTTGAAGCTCTCTATATCATCTATGTTATTTCTACAAAACATGTGTTGCCACTTGACAACAGCATTTTATTATCATACCTCTCCATATAATTTAATGTAAGTGCAGCTATTTGCCGCACTATTAGCCACCCTCTAGGCTATCACCCAATATACTAGCCGATTTTTTGAAATTACCATACCTAAAATTTTTCTAAAACCAATCAAATCAGCAAAAGTTATCTATGGTTATTGAACTTTATAACACCAAATTATAACAATTGTATCGTATCCTGTCTACCAATTTCAAACTGAATAGCTTTTTCGTCTTTTATTTATGAATTTCTTCATTTATGGGTTTGTCTTACTTTCTGGAATGATGTAACAGAATATATATCTATTGTCAATTATTGATAAAAGTTATTTTTATTTATGATATTCGTAGAATAGTTAAATTTCTCTAGTTCGTAAATAAAAAATATTAAACGACGAATAGGACAATTAATATCGAATGTAACCAAAGCAATAATAACTCATGGAAGATAACGACATATAAACTGCTGACCATAACAATTACAGAACATAATTATTACTACTTATTATATGTTTACCATGGCATATCGCCTAAAAAATTATATCATAAACTAATCAGAATGTGAGTTCAAGTTTTCGGGTGAGTGATTTTAATATGATTTATGCCTTGTTATTCTGATGAAGGAATTACAGATTATCAGTTCGTCAAAAAAGATGCAATAAATTCTGATTGAAAAAATTACTTTATCAAATCAAGAATGTGAGAGTAAAATTCATTGGTCGTAATGCACGATGTAAAAAGCACACTATTCAGTTTTTGTATGTTTGATTTTCGTTACGTAATGAGTTTCACTTGTTCGAGTGATGACCTATTCATTTTGTAAAAATTCATAATGAATATAGAATAAGGAAAAAAGTCGTAAAAAAGCTAATCTACTGAGCTGAATATTTTTTACGACCGGTTTGGGTTTATTAGACAATTTTCAAGTAACAGGTACCGGTCTTAACCGAAATCGTTCGTAACGAAAAAAAAAAAAGAAAGTAGAAATTCTCTTTCAAATCTGCTGGAGAGGATGGTATATTTCCAGCTCTTCTTTAAAACAGACTGGAAATAACCTTTTCTCATGGAATTGTATAGAGCTAGTGGAAATATATACCACCCAGTTGGTTGAGAGCAAGGGTGGTATATATATACCTGAAGTGGGTCGGAAAGACCCACAGGCTAAATCGGTACGACCAATCAGCCTTACATCCTTCCTGTTGTAAGGACTTTAGAGGATACTGGACGGACACATCAGGAGGGTGGCATTATATGCATCCCCCTGAATAACCACCAGTATGCTTAAACCGGCAAATCGATGAATTCAGCATTAAATAACCTTGTAGAGAAAGTTTCCCGATCGCTTGACAACAAGAAGATTGTGGTTGCTGTGTTTCTCGATATTGAAGGAGCATTTGACAATGCACTACCTAAATCTATACGATCATCTCTGGCTGGGAAAGGTATAGAATCGACCATAACTGGCTAGATCTATGCCATGCTGGTAAACAAAACTGCAACTACGACTCTTCAAGGCAGAGTCATTAGGTTCAGGCTCACCACAGGCTGTCTTCAAGGTGGGGTACTATCTCCCCTTCTATGGTCGCTCCTGATGGATAGTCTGCTTGGTGCCCTCGACAGAAGAAAAGTTGATCTGCAAGCTTACCCAAATGACTTTGTCATCTTGGCAAGGTCAACGTTGGGAAGGATTGCTTGCAATATCCTTAGGAGCACGATGGACGTTGCTCACAGTTGGTGTCTGAGGGAGCAGATGTCTGTCAACCCTGGCAAAACTGTAATAATGCCCTTCACCAGGAGGAGAAAATTGGACGATCTCATGCAATTTTTCCTCGATTGTGAGGTCATTCCATTTAGACTGTCCCTATGGACATGTCGAAGGATTATTGGTAAAACTTGGTGTTTAGGTCCCAAACAAATTCATTGAATTTATGATGATTGTCAGACCAATGATCACTGATGGTGCAGTTGCCTGGTGACCGAAGGCTTTACAGAAAACAACCCAGGCGAAGCTCTCTAGCTTGAAGAGATAAGCTTGTCTGCCCATCAGTGGTGCTATCAGTAACACACCATCAGCGGCCATGGAGATCCTTCTAAATCTACCTACTCTCCACATATTTCTGAAGAGAGAGGCTAGATGGACTGCATATAGACTTGTGCAAATTGTCAATAGCACAAATCAATTTAATGCAGAATGCAACAGACTGTTGGATGACACTGGAAGTCACAGCATTCTGAAAATGACCTCTGACTTTATATCTCCAATATTTTCAAATGTTTTTGTCTGTAAAACTTCAAGTAGTTGGTTTTTGGTATAGTTATCTTCAAAATGCAAATTGTTATCCATTAAAAAACTTTGTATTTTATCTTTACTCGAATTTTTATTCGGTACTTTGATGAGCTGTTGCGAATGATAGGAAGTGTTGTCAAGAACTATTACACTATTCGCATCCAAATTTGGGATCAAAGAATATTAGCTTTTATGTTCTTATGATAGTCAGCATTGCATTCCTCAACTTTTTTTCCACATAATTTTAAAGAATTCGGAACTGTTAGGCGTACACATTTTCGAACCATCAGTCCACCCTTTCGTAACTATGTCGTGAGTGTCATACCAAGTTTCGTCCAAATACCGTTGCCGTTGTTCTTGTCTATATTTACTTCTTTGTTCTAAGTAGGTTAGTAAAAATTATGCAATACGAACCGCCGATTCTTCAGTCCACGTGGACTAATTCGTAGCAGCATTATTCCTTTGAATTGGTTTTTTTGGCCTTTGAGTTCGCCAAAGCTTTAAGAATTACTATATCGGTTACTTCGACTATACCAAATTCTAGCTTTCTAGGACTCATCGGTACGAAGAAACAGAGGTGAATGTGTTAGTGTTAAGTGAATGACTTTCGCATTCATAAAATAGATGAAAAGTGGTCTATATGAATTCTGCGTACGTTTGGTACATAGGTATATAGATGTTAGAATTTCAATTCCTTGCATTGAGCGGTGGTTCTATAGAGCTGGCCAGGTGTGATGAATTTAAAAATAATTTTCCATTTATGAGAACAAGAGTCATCAACGTTCAGGGGCTTATGCTTTCCTGTAAACATTTCAAAAACTATTTAGACACATGGTTAAGAATCGACCATAACTGGCTAGATCTATGCCATGCTGGTAAACAAAACTGCAACTACGACTCTTCAAGGCAGAGTCATTAGGTTCAGGCTCACCAGAGGCTGTCTTCAAGGTGGGGTACTATCTCCCCTTCTATGGTCGCTCCTGATGGATAGTCTGCTTGATGCCCTCGACAGAAGAAAAGTAGATCTGCAAGCTTACCCAAATGACTTTGTCATCTTGGCAAGGTCCACGTTGGGAAGGATTGCTTGCAATATCCTTCAGAGCACGATGGACGTTGCTCACAGTTGGTGTCTGAGGGAGCAGATGTTTGTCAACCCTGGCAAAACTGTAATAATGCCCTTCACCAGGAGGAGAAAATTGGACGATCCCATGCCATTTTTTGCTCGATTGTGAGGTCATTCCATTTAGACTGTCCCTATGGACATGTCGAAGGATTATTGGTAAAACTTGGTGTTTAGGTATTAAACAAATTCATTGGATTTATGATGATTGTCAGACCAATGATCACTGATGGTGCAGTTGCCTGGTGACCGAAGGCTTTACAGAAAACGACCCAGGCGAAGCTCTCTAGCTTGAAGAGACAAGCTTGTCTGCCCATCAGTGGTGCTATCAGTAACACATCATCAGCGGCCATGGAGATCCTTCTAGATCTACCTACTCTCCACATATTTCTGAAGAGAGAGGCTAGATGGACTGCATATAGACTTGTGCAAATTGTCAATAGCACAAATCAATTCAATGCAGAGTGCAACAGACTGTTGGATGACACTGGGAGTCACAGCATTCTGAAAATGACCTCTGACTTTATATCTCCAATTGTCAGCTAAGAACTGCCTTATAAAATACTGTTTCCGAGTAGAGAGGACTGGATCCTCCGGGAGAAGGAATTATTAAGAGCAGATAGTTGTTGGTTCATAGATAGATCAAAAACACCTTTCGGTTCAGGTGCAAGTGTTTTCAGTCGCAGATCCAGGACAGAAATATCAACCTGCCGACCTGCCTAGGAACCTATGCGACTGTATTCCAAGCGCTATTGAATTGTGTGCGGAAAGATTGGAAGAATCTAACCTCATACACAAGTCGTTTAAAATATTCTCGGACAGTCAAGCGGTGTTAAAAGCTCTTGGCTCCTACCGAGCAACGTCTAAATTGTTAGCAAATTTCCAAAAACGTCTCTTCTCGATAAGAAGATTCAACAAATGGTCTCTGGTTTGGATTACTGGCCATACTGGCCTGGAAGGCAATGAGGCTGCTGACACCCTTGCAATGGATGGTGCTGCAAGCAGCTTCATCGGACCAGAACATTCACCCTTCGAAGCTTGATACCAAACAGTTGTTGGACTACAGTAGGGATGAACTACGATGTCTAACATGCCTTCTCACAGGTCACTGTCATTTGAATAATTATATGCAGAGACTTGGACTGTCGGAAGACAGTGTGCATCGCCTCTGTTTGGAAAATGATGAACCAGCAGAACACATACTGTGTGCCTGCTCTTGTAACGTTTTCGTTTTCACTCACTGCGTATATTTTTGTTTTAAGGTGCTCAATGTTCAACCCTGTACATTGCTCCAGTTTAGGAACTGCAAAAGATGGTAATATATTCATCAACTAGTTTTCCTAAACCACCCAATCTGATGAAACCGTATCAACCTACCTTCCATGTACAGTGTCGACGCCCATGTAAATAATCATAAATGTTGTACATAGTTATTGGAATAATCTTCAGCTGACTTGTCCAACGTTCATTTTGAAAGCCGTATATTGGTAAATTGTAAAGAAGCACCTATACACTCGCAAATGATATTCTGTGTTGACAAATTTACCTTTTCGCATTCCATCTCTCTTTTCTTCTAATAAACTGTTAGACTTCGTTTAGTTCCGATAGTCTCTAGTATGTGAACTCTATGAAGATCCCACAAATTTGACAGAATTATTTCTGAGAACGACAAGAGTCGACAAGGTGAATTCAGATAGGGAGTACCGATCCCTTTTAATTAGAAGCGAATCATGTTATGTGATGTATAATGGCAGTACCCTTTTGTGTTTGATATTAAAAATATTGTCTTTCGGAGAATCTAGTTGACCTTCGAAGCTTGATACCAAACAGTTGTTGGACTACAGTAGGGATGAACTACGATGTCTAACATGCCTTCTCACAGGTCACCGTCATTTGAATAATCATATGCAGAGACTCGGACTGTCGGAAGACAGTGTGCATCGCCTCTGTTTGGAAAATGATGAAACAGCAGAATACAAACTTTGTGCCTGTCGTTGTAACTTTTTCGTTTACACTCACTGCGTATATTTTTGTTTTAAGATGATCAATATTCAACCATGTACATTGCTCCAGTTTAGGAACTGCAAAAGATAGTAATATATTCATCAACTAGTTTTCCTAAACCACCCAATCTGATAAAAATGTATCAACTTACCTCCCATGTACACATGTACAGTGTCCACGCCCATCTAAATAATCATAAATGTTGTATATAGTTATTGGAATAATTTTGAGCTGACTTGTCCAACGTTCATTTTGAAAGCCGTATAGTAGTAAATTGTCAGGAAGCACCTATACACTCGCAAATGATATTCTGTGTTGACAAATTTACCTTTCCGCATTCCATCTCTCTTTTCTTTTAATAAACTGTTAGACTTCGTTTAGTTCCGATAGTCTCTAGTGTGTGAACTCTATGAAGATCCCACAAATTTGACAGAATTATTTCTGACAACGACAAGAGTCGACAAGGTGAATTCAGATAGGGAGTACCGATCCCTTTTAATTAGAAGCGAATCATGTAATGTGGTGTATACTGGCAGTACCCTTTTGTGTTTGATATTAAAAATATTGTCTTTCGGAGAATCTAGTTGTCGATTCATTTGAAGAAGAAAACCCTCTTGGAACTAGAGGTGAGTCCACTACTCCATTGTCGATTCATTGTCGATTCATTTGAAGAAGAGAACCCTCTTGGAACTAGAGGTGAGTCCACTACTCCATTGTGTTTTTATTATTCCAAGGATGACGCGAATATTCTTATAAGGTATTTCTTTCCTACGAAAAATTTTCTCAACCTAATCCTGCATCCCGAAGGATTTAGACACGTTAACCAGGGCCACAAGAGTGTTCCTATTCATTGATTCGGCTCCATTTATCCATTTGGATGTCCTCTATGACTCAAACAGAGGTATTTTCTACAATAGTCCGGATTTACCAATTAGCGTGTGATAGGGCGAAAAGAAAAAATACAACCACTCTTCCTTTCTTACTGCTTGAGGACCTACGGCTCTACGGTTGTAACTTCTTTAGAATCAACGTTGGATGAAAGGTCAGTTATAGATGATAGAGTTCTTTCAGTATTATAGTTTTGATTTAATATTTAAGTTCTTACTTTCAATATTTAACTGTTCGTATTTAACCATTCAAACAAACCATTCATAATTATTTATATAAAATTGTCATATCATCAATATTCAAGCCCTTTTGANCTTTCTCTCTCTCTCTCATTTTTATTTTTTTTTTTTTTCATTTTTCCACGAAGCTGAAACGAGGAGCAGGCCACTAAATCCAAAGGAATTAAAATTTCTTTCATTGTTCATTATAATTTCATTATTTTTGCATACTCTGTTCAATTCGTAAATTGCAAATAAAGATATTATTGTCTATATTCCATTTTTTATGAACTTAATCGACTGAATTTGTTCATAACTGAAACCGCACGTAGAAAGTACGGGACCGGAAGATTAACGACAAGAAAGACTAATTGCTGTATTACTTCAAATTGCATTTTCCGAGTTTTGTTACTGAGTCTGTCTCTCTGGAGATAAAATAAGAGCCGGCGGCGTGCAGAAAGCCAAACACAAAATGGTACAAGACGGGAGACTCACTCGTTAATTTATAGTGTACTTTGAGGTCTATCGGGAAGTTAAAACTTGTATAATTGGCTGCACTGGTTCGGAAACAGATTGCCAGGCCATGGGGAAATTCACCACGCGCTTTTGTTTCATCCAAAGGGGTTACTCTGACGTCAAGGACCGAAGATGCTAACTTCAACTTTTGGTTTAATGAGAGTAATGACCCCGACCCTTCAGTAACCGCATTCCAGAGAGAGACTAGATTCAGAATGAAATACAATACGAAGCAACTCGAACAGGTCTTATCTATGATTGAATGTGGTTCAAATTATTTCTTGATGAATGTTACGAAGTTCACATTTTCATTGTCTGAAAAGCGTTAATGGGTTGGAAATCTATGTACATCGAGTGGTCCGAAAGCTATATTCATCCACATAGAGGAACACTGGTTTGGAACAAATTTTACAGGAGTTGCGTATATCTTGAACAAGAACGTATTCAAAGGGCTAGTGTGGAGTTCCACAACTGCAGTTTGAGGAGTGCCTAGAAGATGACAGTACGACCAGCTGTCGAAAGCGCTCGCAGATAATTAATAGAATATATAAAGCGTTCAAATCACCCCCACGAGACCCTCAAATCGCTCGTGCAGAATATCCAATATAGCATGCGCCGTGGGGAACTTAGCGCAGTCTTGTTGAAACCACATATCGTTGGTGTCAAGATTATCCAATTCAGGCCAAAAAATCATCGGCCTATAGTCGTCGCCATCGATAATGATTGGCTGGCCAACTCTGTTCTCCAAGAAATATGTATCGATAACGTCGCCAGTCCAAAATCCATACCAAACTGTGACTTTTCGTGATGCAATAGACGCTTTGAATCTCGTGTGGATTGGTATTGTACCGAATTCGATTACTTTATTTGTTCATGTACCCTTTTATTCACGAATGGACCTCATCGCTAGAGATGATTTTTCGATGAAAACTAAGGTTTGAAGCGAATTGTTCTAGAGCCCATTTAGCGAACACACGTCGTTGTCTATGGTTTTTCACCTTCAGTTCCAGGGTCAGTAGAATTTTGTACGGGTGAAAACCTAAGTCACAACGCAAAATTTGCCAAGTTGTGGTCTGCGAAAGGAAAAGTTCTTGTAGGCGACGCGACGCTAAATCGACTTCCCCGAATTCTCCTGCACAATCCCACAGACAACGGCAATGATTCTGGCAGATCTTACGTTTCGTTAACATACGGGTGTTGGTCGATAGTTTACAGAATCAGTTAAGAGCATGGAGGAACAGTGATGACAAAAATGTTTCTGTTTTATGTACGCACGTTTTTCCTCCGTGGCTGGCTGTTCAGTAGAAATATTCAAAAATACTTTTTCATTCTACATCTACAATACAAAATGAACCTACATAAAAAATTCTAGTCTCCAAAAATTTACCGGTGTGGAGAAACTGATGAAAAGTCAACTTTATTTTATAGACGCACATTTTTCCCCGCGGGTAGTGCCATCCTTTCTCATTTCACATCTACAACATAAAACAAACTCACATATAAAATTTCAGCCTTCGAAAATATAGCGGTACGGAGAAACAGTGATGAAAAGGTAATTTTCATATGTGAACGCGCCTTTTCCATCCCCAGTTAGAAATTAAAAAAATATTTTCTTACTGAACATCTACAACATAAAACGCACCTAAATACAAAATTTCAGCCTTCTTTCAGTGATGTAATTGCGCTTCTTAAGCCTCAAGGGTGGCGCTCCAGTTAAAATATTCGAAAATCCTTAACAAGTGCGCATCTAAGATGTAACGATATAGTGCCCCCTACCTTCCAGCAGTTCCCCTTCAATAAAAAAGTTAGGGGGCGAGCTAATTTTGTTATTCAATAATCATTTCTGATTGTATAACAATTACAATAACTATATTACATATATTTAT
>NW_019290378.1:44229-136330 GCF_000500325.1 Leptinotarsa decemlineata
TAACACTCTTATCGATTTAGACGGAAGTGTCCAATCTCCATATAGTCTTTTTCAACTAAAAGTACTTTTTTAATCCTTTTCTGCCAGTCTTCTTCGGTAATATTAGATACTTCTTCTTTAACTAGCTCTATCACCTTCTTATCAAATTTTGGAAAATTATTTTTACGCTTGATGCTCTATTTCAATTTTCCCCAAATCAACTCGATGGGATTGAAAACACAAAAATAGGGGGGACGTCTCAATATGGTGTGTCCATACTTTTCGGCAATACTCTTGAGGGCATACACTTTTTCAAATGTTTTTGTCTGTAAAACTTCAAGTAGTTGGTTTTTGGTATAGTTATCTTCAAAATGCAAATTATTATCCATTAAAAAACTTTGTATTTCATCTTTACTCGAATTTTTATTCGGTACTTTGATGAGCTGTTGCGAATGACAGGAAGCGTTGTCAAGAACTATTACACTATTCTCATCCAAATTTGGGATCAAAAAATATTAGCTTTCATGTTTTTATGATAGTTAGCAGTGCATTCCTCAAGTTTTTTTCCACATAATTTTGAAGAATTCGGAACACATCCTTCACTTCTTCCGGTATACACAATGATCAGTCGCGATCCTTTGTTTACAGGCATGTTAGGCGTACACATTTTCGAACCATCAGTCCACCCTTTCGTAACTGTGTCGTGAGTGTCATATCAAGTTCTGTTGCCGTTGTTCTTGTCTATATTTAGTTATTTGTTCTGAGTATTTGTTACGCAATCCCACTATTCTTCTGCTTTCCATAACTCCTTGACGTTTGCTTATTATTTTGAATCTGAATCCTAGTTTCTTCATCCAATTCTGAAATGTTTTGTCACAGCAGCTCACGTTATGGCCGGAAGTATTCAATTTCTTCCTTATGACTTCAATTGCAGGAATCTCATTGCTTTTGTAACAGTCTATTGTTTTTTTTTTAATGATTTCTTTAGATGAACATCTAAAGATTTTGGTAATCCCGCATCAAATCGCGTCTTGCGTTCATAAGGTTTGTTTTTGACTATTTTACGTACAGTTGAGAAAGGAATTTCGGTCAAATTTGATGTTGCTTGTAATAGTTTTTTTCCTTCGAAACCAAACTTGATATATGTAAATTCTTATGCACATTGAAACATAGTCTCTGTGTTCCAATATTCAAATGCATCTGAATCTTATTCACGGGTATGTCTTTTTCGCGTTATTCACCAGCGCTATTGGAATCACTACACAGGAAAAAGTCTGCGTTGTTATCACACTCGTTATTACTATTAGTACTTGTCCAAAGACACCACATTTAAAACAAATAACAAAAATTTTAAGTAATTATAACTTCACCAATATCGAATTTCAGTTCTTGAACTGAATATTGACAACACGACTCTCCTAACCGGTCACCGTAACATAACTCAAATTCAATTTTTAACTCTTCAGCCAATCATAAAATTCGGTTAGTAAAAATTATCCAATACGAACCGCCAATTCTTCGGTCCACGTGGACTAATTCATAGCGGCATTATTCCTTTGTATTGGTTTTTTTGGCCTTTGAGTTCGCCGAAGCTTCAAGAATTACTATATCGGTTACTTCGACTATACCAAATTCTAGCTTTCTACGACTCATTAGTACGGAGAAATAAAGGTGAATGTGTTAGTGTTAAGTGAGTGACTTCCGCATTCATAAAATAGATGAAAAGTGGTCTATATGAATTCTGCGTGATGCAGTTTTTCTAATAGTAAAATGATTATTGAAACTGATCAGTAGATTCGAAGTTCATCGATTATAGGTAACTCGCTCTGGTTTCGTACGTTTGGTACATGGGTATATAGATGTTAGAATTTCAATTCCTTGCATTGAGCGGTGGTTCTATAGAGCTGGCCAGGTGTGATGAGTTCAAAAATAATTTTCCATTTATGAGAACAAGAGTCATCAACGTTCAGGGGCTTATGCTTTCCTGTAAACATTTCAAAAACTATTTAGACACATGGTTCAATTCAAAGCATATTCTGAACTTGTTCGTCATAAACAATAATTAAACCTTATTACACGGACTCTAGAAATCTGTTAACAAGTGCGAAATGAGTCATTCCACAACTAGAAGTAATTTAAACTGCTGACAGCTTTTAATTGCCAATAAAAATACTAAGATTTGTCTGACACAGTTTACGACTTCTTTAAGAACATAAACAAACAGCTTGACTCGGAAGGTCAATGAATATTAATTATGGTATATTTTTCATAAATTGTAAATATCACCAATTCGTCACAGCTAATAGTTGATTCGATCAATCATAATGATCTCTGGAACGATTTTGCAACATCAAATATTGAATAATCATTTTACCAAGAACAACAATAACTGTAGTAGTGCTTGAAACTCAAGATTAGAATGAAACTGAATCAGTTCAGACAGGAATATATCTCTTTGATATGAAGTTGTCCTTCCATCTGTTAAAAATTTTTCATTGTGTGATTTATGTGACAAAATTCTGTACGTCATTTATTTCTATTACATTTAAAACTGCTGGCATACTAACTCTAATCAATGTACCAATTTTTCTGAAAAAAGGTTGGTTGGGTAACAGGATCAGTTTTTTTTTTTTAAAATCAATTGTTTTCTTACCGATGTTTCGAATTTAATTAAATTCTTCTTCGGGGCTCCTAGAGCCCTAATTAGAAAAGTAATTAAAGAAAGAAATTTAAGTTTATTGTATATACAGTCCTATTACTACGTATAGGACGAAACTGCAGTAATGTTAGTTACAAATAAAAGTGGTGAAAACATAGAAAGTTTCATCTCTTTTTTCTTCATTATGATTTCCTACCACGTAGTAACGGCTATACAAACCAATTTAGCACTGAAGAAGAATTTAAATAAAGTCGAAACACAATTCACTCTAATTTTCCAATCATCCACGAGTTACAAAGTATATTTAATTCCAGAGAGACCTGAACATACTTCATTTGTGATTCCAGATCACGAAAACATGTCATTCGTGGTCTTATACCAAACGGCGCTACTTTGATCTGCCATGGAGGCTGGTGTTAGGCTGAACTATGAATGTATTACTGAAAGCATGTATCTATGCTCGATAACAAGCATGGATATCCATATCTAGGAAAAAATAATCTATGGGATCCAAACTACGAAGGGCAAGTCAAAATATACAATCAGAATTATCCATTTTTGAGTTCTGATTTCATCTTGTTGTAGTGGAAGCTTCAGAGAAAGGCAGATGACGAATCTCACCTAGCGATTGATGTCAAAGCTTTGTTTTGCAACAGACCACCTTTACGTTTTCACTATCCCGTAGATGACGTTTTCATAAGGAGATATGTTTACACTAACTTATAGTCAGGCAGCTGCGTCTGACAATGCATTCATGTATCACCTTCAGCGCTAGTGTTAAGATCTATAATACGAGGATCGTCTGGAAGCTTTCCAACCTCAAATTGAAGATAGCACCACTTGTAAATAAAAGCTAGTGTTCATCCATTGACAATTACTCAACAAATGGCTTACAGTCATTTTGAAAGAGCAGTCGTATGAGTGACTTGATGTGAGTGTTTTCATGCAAATGGACGAAATCGAGTATAGAGCTGTCATTAAATATATGTTTTTGGAAGGCAATACGCCTACGCAAATCAAAGATTAGTTGAATTATATGTATGCGGACTCTGCACCATCATTTTCCACAGTGAAATTTTGCCAAGTGAATTCAAACATGGCCGTGAGAGCTTGGGAGATGATGAACGTCTGAGACATCCAAAAACTGAAACTACCAACGAAAACATCGCCAACGTTCACCAAATGATACTTGACGACAGCCGTATTGATGTGAGAGAGATAGCAGAGGTTATTAACATGTAAAAGGGAAGTGTTTGTCACACCAACATTTAGGCATGAGAAAGCTGCCCGTGCGTCGGGTGCCGCGTTTGCTCACGTTATACCAAAAACGTGTTCCAATGAATATTGCCAACGCTCTGTTCACTCAGTTTGGGCGCAATAACTCCTAGTTTTGGCGCTGATCAATTACTGTAGATGAAACATACCATCATACGCCCGAAACAAAAGTACAGCCCAAACAGTGGGCTGCAAGAGGGAAATCGGCTCCAAAGAAAGCAAAAACAGTTATTTCGTCATAGAATGTAATAGCGACTATTTTATGGCATAGTCATATAGTTATTTAAATCGATTGTCTTCGAGCTATAGGCAGAACTTGCAAAAAAAGGCCACATCCGCAGAAAAAAGTACTGTTTCACCAAGACAACGCACCATCTCACACCTCTGCGGTTGCCATGGCGAAAATCCACGAATTACGGTTTGAACTGCATGACCATCCACCTTATTCACCAGATCTAGCCTCGATCGTCATTTTTTTTCCTCATCTGAAAATTGCAATCACCTTTGTGTGCAATTATTTTGCAGAGAAAAACGCCGAGTACTAATTGGACGGGTTACAGAGATGAAAACATCGGGAGAAGTGTTTAGAGACTATGACAAAAAATGAGAAGGACTGTTCCTAGAAAAGGCCATCGGAAGCCGTAGAATTGTCTTTAGGATAGTTTTTGATAACTTTTCCTAAATTTTCAACGAAAGTAGTTTTTCTTATCAGAACAAAAATATCGTTTCTCGACGCGCGTTTTGCCAACAGAGCATCATCAGAAAACTGTGTTCAACATATCACAAACTGTGTTCAATAGAAACATTCCTGACAGAAGGTTCCAAATTCCACTTATCAAGCTATGTAACATTTCATAATTTATTAACATTTTTTCAAATAAAATAATGAAACATTCAATTCCACCAAGAGCGGTACATATCTGAAATACGCGACGGGATGTGGCTGCTCATCGTTTTGAGTTTCAACTCAGTACAGTCCGAACTTCACTGTTTAAAAAAATGAGGAAGAAAATTCACAATTTGATTAAAATCCCAAATAAATTTTCGCCATTTGTCACAATTTTATTCGAATTTCATTGGAATTGAGTGAAACATTTCGTAAAATATATTTCTTGATCATTTTTTTTTTCTCAAATGCATGGTATGTAGAGATTGCTTATATTGTTTGTTTTTAAAGAAACTCTTCGATTTTTTATCGACATTATAACGAATCTGAAGCCGCCCCTGACTAGTACGCTGGTCGACTCATGGAACAAGCACATGACATCACCGCGAAAGAATGCAGTCGGAAATAGCCGGTAAAATTCTAGTACCGAACCGAGTACAGAATTCTAGACAGAGATAAGCCCGTTTTCCCGACCCAAGAGGGCAGTTCAGAAAGTGAATCGAGCGGCTAAACAAGAAATTCAAATAGTGGAAATAAATTAGGCGTAAGTTGCTAAGTGTTGTAACAAATAAATCAGTTTGTGATCAGTGAAATATTGCTGAAAATAAATTTGTTTAAGACAGTTAATTCTTTAATTTGTTACAGACAAAAGTATTCTTACTTCGATTCTTTCAAGCAGATGCTTCATTTTGTCTGTAATACTTTCATTGAACTGCAATAGATTTCTTCAGGAACACTTTTCCCTTCTCATTTTTTGTCGTTTTGATCCATCTCTGTATCGGTCGCTTTGACAGCTGGTAAGACCAAAGAAATCTGAGAGTGTAGTCAATACAGAAGAATATGAAAATGAGAATACTGCCAGAAATGAGATATTTTCATTACGTTTGAGAGGTCTGCTCAAAATATCCAAGAAAAATATCATTCTACATTCATTTGTAAATTACTTTAATTCCCTGAACTTAGAAAAAACCAAATAGTAGACTTTATTTTGAAGTTACCAAAACCTATGTTACGGATCGAGAAAAGGGCCAAAAAGGAATATAATGAGTGTTGAGGAATGTAAATGAGAGAGCACATGGAAAAAGCTTTATTGAGGCTGCCTGAAAAAAGCAGAGCACAGCAGAGATCGGCACAAAATAATCACAGGGCTACTATCTGGACACTGTCCACTTATAGAACACTTGAACAAAATGGGGCTCCAAAACAAAACCTTAGCTGCATTCAATGCAATGTAGTCATGTGTTATTGTTAATTTCTGTTAATTTTTTCACAAATTTTTATTTGTTGCCTTATTTCAACTTATGATGTCGATGATCGGTTCTCAGCCAACTTTTTTTCCCATGAATTCAATTCAATTCAAAAATATTCAATGTCAAATTACATTATGTTTGTGGTAGTGTCTTTTGAGAGAGTCCCTGCTATTATTGGTTTATGCCTCTTCAGGGTTAGGAAATTGTGTGTTCCGTTAGAGTGGTCCGGGTCCGTTGTGGTGGTCAGTTTTGTTATAGGTCCAGGTTGTTAGGCCAGGGATCGATTTCAGCCCCTTCCAGAACATAGCTATCCGCTATCTGATTTCCAGTGGGTACTCCTCCAGGATGCGTTGGATCTGTTTCGACGGATCTTTCATTACCCCCAAGAGTCTTGCTGGGGGAAACGGGAGCTTCTTCCTAGGTTTCCCTCTGGGTCCTCCATGGGTAGTCCGCGGTATGGTTAGCGTGTTGATGGCATCGATGTTATTGCTGCTCATCGCGTATCGTCCTTGAAGTTCCTGAAATCAAAGGTTGATTGGTGTAGTATTTACTAGGTTGTATAAAGTTTGAGATGGATAGCGGTAAGGGAGGTTGTGGATGTTACTATGAATTCAAATAATACCAAATCGAGGTCAAAACAGCCCAGAAAATTAACCAGGCGTTTGACACTGATAGTGTTAATGAATCCCCTATTCTCCGTTTCGGATATTTCAAAGAAATGGTAATATGGAGATATAGGTATATGAATAGCTGAAACCTTTTTCAGGATTCTCGCCGGGACCTAGTTATTCTGAATGCTGAAACGATGCTGTTTGAACCTAGTTTTAAAAACAGTTTCTGACATGTTGAAACAATAATTTTCCCATTTATGACGAAAATTCATTGTGGAAAAGATATTGTAGAAAAAGATCATTTGAATATTTCCTTTTCATGTACAAGAATATTTAGCACTGTATTTTTACGCAAATTCAAATTTAGGTTATGGATATCTGTTCTATACGATAAATGTTCATGTAAGTAGGAAGGATTCCTATATTTGAATATTTTAAAGAATATGCATGTTGCATACAGACGTCTACGATTAAACATATTCAACCACTTCAAATCTGCTAATTTTTTGAGATTCTGGACCTTCTTCTGATCCCAAATATTAACCTGATACAAGAGTTTTGAATTTTTGTATGCGACACCTGTCGTTCTTGTCCAAACATGAGTGGTAAACAGCGTCACAGTGGTTGAAATAAAATTAAACTTATTGATCACATAGCATTTTCTTGACATCTACATCCAAATATTGTCTATGAGGATATATGAGTTTCAATGATAAATAAGCAATTTCGCCCCAATTTTTTGAATACGGTCTTAATGGTATTTCGGAGTTTCCCATTTTCAAGCTGTAGGTTTTTACTTCTTCCCTGATGCTATCACTTCCAAAAACAATAGCTACTGATTTGTTTGGATTGATTTTCAATATATGGTCGGTGGACACTTTTAGAATCGTATTTAAATCAAAATTTATATCGGTTACTGCATGACCTATATCTGGAGATTTGAAAGATAAAAATATCTGAGAGTCATCTGCATAAAGGTGATATTTACAAGACATCATCTTCTTGATGAATTTGGCAGTATAGAGGGTATAGATGAGCGGGCGTGAAATGCTGCCTTGGGGTATTCCAGTTTCAATGTCTCTCCAAGTAGAAGAAATATCATGAGTCTGTACTTTTTATCTATTATCTAGATAACATGATGTCAACATCACTGATGCATTACTGAACCCAAAAAAATGTAATATAGCACAAAGTATTTTATGATTGATGGTGTCGAATGCTTTTGAATTATTTAACAGGATCAAAATGGTGGCTTCATTTTTATCTATAGCTTCAATTATATCATCTACGATCTCTAATAATGCTGTGGCACAACTATAACCTTTTCTGAAACCTGACTGTTTATGTGGCAAAATATTGTAACGATGCATTTGATTTTCCATTACTTTCTCTATAATTTCCGAACATGTCGGGAGAATACTTATTGACCTTGAATCTTTAAAATTTTGTGGTTGATTATTTTTTGGTAGGCGTATAATTTTTGCACATTTCCATGCATCAGGAAAATAACTTTGACTCATGCCTATTGAAAGGACAATAAATTTTTATAATAGCTTTAAAATAGTTTCTGATTTTATGCTCTTTATGATGCTCGATGATGTTGCCTCGAAGATGAGCCCAGAAGTGGTCAGTAATCCATGACGAGGATTTGAGAACTCTGGTAGGTACTGGCGCATCACAAACGGCGCGTGCGATGGCGGAAGAACTGGGCGTCAGCTACCATGCGGTTTTCGATTGTTCAATACGTATTGCAAAGATCAAAAAGCTCGCAAAGTGGGTACCGCACGATTTGAACGAAACACAGAAATTTCCACTTTCTAGGTTCTGTTCTTTGCTTTTGCATAACCGAAACGACCATTTTTTGGACCGGATCGTCACGTGTGATGAAATATGGATTCTCTACGACAACAAGAGACGTTCAGGATAGTGAATGGACACCGATGAGCCACCCAGGCACTTCCCAAAGGCGAAAATTTACCAAAAAATACCATATTTGATGTATGGTGGATTGCTATAACTTTCTGAATCCGTGCCAAATCATCAGAGCAGAGTCCTATCGTGAAGAACTCGACGGAATGTGCAGAAAATAGCTTCATCAGCAGCTGAGCAGCACAGTTCAACAGAAGAGGTCCGATCCTGCTACATAACGCTTGTTTGTCCACCTGAAAATTGAACGGATTGAGCGTCGAAATTCTGCCTCACCCACCATCCTCCCCAGATCTCTTACCAACCGATAACCATCTTTTCAAGCACTTCGGAAACTTTCTCACTGCAAGATACTTTCAAATGTTTATGCTGACGGAATTAAAACAATTTATAGTTCAAAGTAGACTTATAAAAACCGATAAAACTTTTGAAATAACCTAATAATATTGAATATATCAATAAATATAAATAGTAAAATGCATAAGAACCAATGATGATACTTCATTCGACACAAGCGCTATTCCTAAATAACTGAATCAAGTCGGCGTTTTCAGAAGATGAAATAGACGTCTTGGTATAGACTGGTCTATGCCAGAGGCTCCACTTGTATCTGACATGATGGTTCATAGCAAAAATTGTGGCAGACGCACAATACTAAACTGAATAGAAAAACGATTCCTAATATTCATTGAACATGGCTTTGATGATGATTCTTTGCATGTGAATATTCTCATTTTGATTGCTGGATGGTCTCACAACAAAATTCCTGAGAGAATTCGCATTGAAAAAAAAAGTGAGTTAGGTAGAAAGTATATTCAATTCCAGAGACACCTGGCTGAACTATGAATTTATTATTGAAAGCATGTGTCTATGCTCAATGACAAGCATGGATATCCCCCTCTAGGAAAAAATCATCTATGGGATCCGCTTCAGACCCAAACTACGAAGGGCAAGTCAAAATACACAATCAGAATTATTCATTTTTGAGTTCTGATTTCATCTTGTTGCAGTGGAAGCTTCAGAGAAAGGCAGATGACGAATCTTACTTAGCGATTGATGTCAAAGCTTTGCTTTGCAACGGACCACCATTACGTTTTCACTATCCCGTAAATGACGTTTTTATAAGGATATATGTCTATAATAACTTATACTCAGGCAGTTGCGTCTGAAAATGTATTCATGTACAGCTTCAGCGCTAGTGTTAAGATCTATAATACGAGGATGGTCTGGAAGCTTTCCAACCTCAACTTGAAGATAGCACCACTTGTAAATAAAAGCTAGTGAATTTCTTTGTTCATCCATTGACAATTACTCAATAAATGGCTTACAGTCATTTTGAAAGAGCAGTCGTTTGAGTGACTTGATGTGAGTGTTTTCATGCAAATGGACGAAATCGAGTATAGAGCTGTCATTAAATATATGTTTTTGAAAGGCAATACGCCTACGCAAATCAAAGATTAGTTGAATTATATGTGTGGGGACTCTGCAGAAATTCAAACATGGCCGTGAGAGCTTGGGAGATGATGAACGTCTGAGACATCCGAAAACTGAAACTACCGACGAAAACATCGCCAACGTTGACCAAATGATACGAGACAACAGCCGTATTGATGTGAGAGGGATAGCAGAGGTTATTGACATGTAAAAAGGAAGTGTTTGTCACATAATTAACCAACATTTAGGCACGAGAAAGCAGTCCGTGCTTCGGGTGCCGCGTTTGCTCACGTTATACCAAAAACGTGTTCCAATGAATATTGCCAACGCTCTGTTCACGCAGTTTGGGTGCAATAACTTCTAGTTTTGGCGCTGATCAATTACTGTAGATGAAACATACCATCATACGCCCGAAACAAAAGTACAGCCCAAACAGTGGGCTGCAAGAGGGAAATCGGCTCCAAAGAAAGCAAAAACAGTTATTTCGTCATAGAATGTAATGGCGACTATTTTATGGCATAGTCATATAGTTATTTAAATCGATTGTATTCGAGCTATAGGTAGAACTTGCAAAAAAAGGCCACAGCCGCAGAAAAAAGTACTGTTTCACCAAGACAACGCACCATCTCACACCTCTGCGGTTGCCATGGCGAAAATCCACGAATTGCGGTTTGAACTGCATGACCATCCACCTTATTCACCAGATCTAGCCTCGAGCGACATTTTTTTTCCTCATCTGAAAATTGCGCCCGGAGGACAGAGGTTTTCGTCAAATGAATACGCAATTACCTTTGTGTGCAATTATTTTGCAGAGAAAAACGCCGAGTACTAATTGGACGGGTTACAGAGATGAAAACATCGGGAGAAGGGTTCAGAGACTATGACAAAGAATGAAAAAAGAAATTCTGAAAAAATGTGTTGCATCTTTGTTAGTTAGGAAACTTTGATCGTGTTCGATTTTCGTTATTTAAATCTACTGTCGCTCCCCATCCTCATTTTGAAAATAATTTTAAAATAACCAATATTCCACTATCCATATTTTCTCAGAGAAGTGCATGAGGAGAAAGTATTGATCAGTTCCAAAAATAATTTCCATTTCCTTCCAATATTGTGCACTCACCTAATACTGCGACTAACCACTTGGCGATTTTTATTTTCACAAAATCCCTTTGTAGAACGACTTACAACCCGTATTTTCTGGTAATCCAATAAGAGTTTATCGGTGAAAAGAAGCTGTGTTCCTAAAAAGCCAACATTGGTATTAGATCGATCCGATAAGTTCTATCGCTTTGGACTTACATTTTCGTTTTTTTTTTGCTCTACGACCGTATGTGATGTTTGGTCTTCGTTTTATCTCAGCCGCATATAATTGAAAATATAAACTCGATCATGAAATATTTCGAAGTGGTTATTCAATCTGAAATGAATGGAGTGAATCTGTTACTGAATTAAGAGAAAAAGGTTTTCTTGCTGTTTATTTTAATTCCAGAACAAGTTACTTCACGACGTTTCGATTGTTAGTATCGACAATCGTTTTCAGGTGATTACTTTCCTTTTAAATATTTTCTTACTTTTATTTTCATTCTTTTTTTGTTTTACTCTGTGATCATTCTCATCTTTCATTTTGATTATTTTATTTTATTCGGTTAATCTCACATTCTATTGCTCGATATAATTGATAATTTAGCTATTGATTTCAATATTATTTGTTCTTTCATACATTTCGAATTATTTTGGAATTTTTAGACAATAATAGGCCGAACTAGTGAAATAAAATGAATCTTTGAAAATGCAGTTCGTTGAAGGACTGTTCCTAGAAAAGGCCATCGGAAGCCGTAGAATTGTCTTTAGGATAGTTTTTGATAACTTTTCCTAAATTCTCAACGAAAGTAGTTTTTCTTATCAGAACAAAAATATCGTTTCTCGACGCGCGTTTTGCCAACAATAGCATCATCAGAAAACTGTGTTCAACATATCACAAACTGTGTTCAATAGAAACATTCCTGACAAAAGGTTCCAAATTCCACTTATCAAGCTATGTATAATTTATTAACATTTTATAATTTATTACACATATCTGAAATACGCGACGGGATGTGGCTGCTCATCGTTTTGAGTTTCAACTCAGTACAGTCCGAACTTCACTGTTTGAAAAAATTCAAAATNATTATGTTTGTGGAAGTGTGTTTTGAGAGAGATCCTGCTACAGGTTTATGCCTCTTCAGGGTTAGGAGATTGTGTGTTCCGTTAGATTGGTCCGGGTCCGTTGTGGTGGTCAGTTTTGACATAGGTCTAGGTTGTTAGGCCCGGGATCGATTTCAGCCCCTTCCAGAACATAGCTATCCGCTATCTGATTTCCAGTGGGTACTCTTCCAGGATGCGTTGGATCTGTTTCGACGGATCTTTCATTACTCCCAAGAGTCTTGCTGGTGGAAACGGGAGCTTCTTCCTAGGTTTCCCTCTGAGTCCTCCATGGGGAGTCCGCGGTATGGTTAGCGTGTTGATGGCATCGGTGTTATTGCTGCTCATCGCGTATCGTCCTTGAAAATCCTGAAATCAAAGGTTGATTGGTGTAGTATTTACTAGGTTGTATAAAGTTTAAGATGGATAGCGGGAAGGGAGGTTGTGGATGTTACTATGAATTCAAATAATACCGAATCGAGGCTAAAACAGCCCAGAAAATTAACCAGGCGTTTGACATTGATAGTGTTAATGAATCCCCTATTCTCCGTTCCGGAGAATTCATAATAATAATAATAATAAGTTTATTGCCTATCAAAATAACAAGATAATAGCGGAAAACAAAATACAAAAGAGACAGAGAGAGAGAGAGAGAGAAAAATAGAAACACTTTGTATTTGATTGCAAATGGCTTTTGGTTCAGATTGCGAATTTGCATTCGCATCTGCTCTTCCACCAATGCCGAAAATGTATAGAAATAAATAATTGAGGACTTGAAGAGAAGAAAAGAGGAAAGAAAGAAAAAAATTTGAAGAAATGGTAATATGGAGATATAGGTATATGAATAGCTTAAACCTTTTTCAGGATTCTCGCCGGGACCTAGTTATTCTGAATGCTGAAACGATGCTGTTTAAACCTAGTTTTAAAAACAGTTTCCGACATGTTAAAACAATCATTTTCCCATTTATGAAGAAAATTTATTGTGGAAAAGATATTATAGAAAAAGATCATTTGAATATTTCCTTTCCATATAAAAGAATATTTAGCACTGTATTTTTACGCAAATTCAAATTCAGGTTATGGATATCTGTTCTATAAGATAAATGTTCATATAAGTAGGGAGGATACCTATATTTGAATATATTAAAGAATATGCATGTTGCATAAAGACGTCTACGATTAAACATATTCAACCACTTCAAATCTGCTAACTTTTGTGAGATTCTGAATCTTCTTCTGATACCAAATATTAACCTGATAAAATAGTTTTGAATTTTTGTATGTGACACCTGTCGTTTTTGTCTGAACATGAATGATAAACAGCGTCACAGTGGTTGAAATGAGATGAAACTAATCAATCACATAGCATTTTCTTGACATCTACATCCAAATATTGTCTATGAGGATATATGAGTTTCAATGATGAATAAGCAATTTTAAGTTTGTAGGTTATGTGTTCATGAAATCTCAGTTTATAATCTAAAATCAACTCCAATTTTTTGAATACGGTCTAAATTGTATTTCGGAGTTTCCCATTTTCAAGCTGTAGTTTTCAACTTATTCCCTGATGCTATCCCTTCCAAAAATAATAGCTACTGATTTATTTGGATTGATTTTCAATATATGGTCAGTGGACACTTTTAGAATCGTGTTTAAATCAAAATTTAAATCGGTTACTGCTTGACCTATATCTGAAAATTTGAAAGATAAATATATTTGAGAGTCATCTGCATGAAGGTGATATTTACAAAACTTCATCTTCTTGATAAATGTGGCAGTATAGAGGGTATAGATGAGTGGGCGTGAAATGCTGCCTTGGGGTACTCCAGTTTTAATTTCTCTCCAAGTAGAAGAAATATCATGAATCTGTACTTTTTGTTATCTATTATCTAGATAAGATGATGTCAATATCACTGATGCATTACTGAACCCAAAAAAATGTAATATAGCACAAAGTTTATGATTGATGGTGTCGAATGCTTTTGAATAATTTAACAGGATCAAAATGGTAGCTTCATTTCTATCTATAGCTTTAATTATGTCATCTACGATCTCTAATAATGCTGTGGCACAACTATAACCTTTTCTAAAACCTGATTGTTTATGTGGCAAAATAGTGTAACAATTAATGAAATGGTGCATTAGATTTTCCATTACTTTCTCTATAATTTTCGGAAGAATACTTATTGACCTTAAATCATTAAAATTTTCTGGTTGATTATTTTTTGGTAGGCGTATAATTTTTGCACATTTCCATGAATCAGGAAAATAACTTCGACTTATGCATAATGAAGGGACAACAAATTTTTATAATAGCTTTAAAATTTTTTCTGTTTTTATGCTCCTTATGATGCTTGATGATGATGCCTCGAAGATGAGCCCAGAAATGGTCAGTAATCCATGACGAGGATTTGAGAACTCTGGTAGGTACTGGCGCATCACAAACGGCGCGTGCGACAGCGGAAAAACTTGGCGTCAGCTACCATGCGGTTTTCGATTGTTCAAAACGTATTGGAAAGATCAAAAAGCTCGCAAAGTGGGTGCCGCACGATTTGAACGATACACAGAAATTTCCACTTTCTAGGTTCTGTTCTTTGCTTTTGCATAACCGAAACGACCATTTTTTGGACCGGATCGTCACGTGTGATGAAATGTGGATTCTCTACGACAACAAGAGACGTTCAGGATAGTGGATGGACACCGATGAGCCACCCAGGCACTTCCCAAAGGCGAAAATTTACCAAAAAATACGATATTTGGTGTATGGTGGATTGCTATAACTTTCTGAATCCGTGCCAAATCATCAGAGCAGAGTCCTATCGTGAAGAACTCGACGAAATGTGCAGAAAATAGCTTCATCAGCAGTTGAACAGCACTGTTCAACAGAAGAGATCCGATCCTGCTACATAACGCTTGTCCGCCTGAAAATTGAATGGATTGAGCGTCGAAATTCTGCTTCACCCACCGTCCTCCCCAGATCTCTTACCAACCGACAACCATCTTTTCAAGCACTTCGGAAACTTTCTCACCGCAAGATCCTTTCTAATCAGGATCAGACGAAAACGGCTTTCGTCGACTCTATCAAATCCAGAGCACCAAATGTTTATGCTGACGAAATTAAAACAATTTATAGTTCAAAGTAGACTTATAAAAACCGACAAAACTTTTGAAATAACCTAATAATATTGAATATATCAGTAAATATGAATAGTAAAATGCA
Organism: Leptinotarsa decemlineata; assembly: GCF_000500325.1. Classification (NCBI taxonomy): domain Eukaryota; kingdom Metazoa; phylum Arthropoda; class Insecta; order Coleoptera; family Chrysomelidae; genus Leptinotarsa; species Leptinotarsa decemlineata. The sequence goes on from NW_019290378.1 coordinate 59,651, forward strand.
TAAGAACCAATGATGATACTCCATTGGACACAAGCGCTATTCCTAAACAACTGAATCAAGTCGGCGTTTTCAGAGGATGAAATAGATATCTTGGTATAGACTGGTCTATGCCAGAGGTTCCACTTGTATCTTACATGATGGTTCATAGCAAAAATTGTGGCAAACGCACAATACTAAACTGAATAGAAAAACGATTCCTAATATTTATTGAACATGGCTTTGATGATGATTCTTTGCATGTGAATATTCTCATTTTGAACAATTCAATATTAGATGAAACTTTCCATGAATATCAAAGCAGCATTCTTGAAGTTACTTTTGTGTTGGTGATGAAGTGGATAATCTAATACTTGAGCTGCAAACATGAAGTAGCGAATTCAGAACGACAATAAAACCACACATTTAAAACCAGTTTGTTGAGCATAGCGGTTTTCATCAAGAACAGCTGCTTTACACTCGCATTAGTATCAGTTGATTGATTTATGTGATAGTTCTGAGGCTGAAACTATGTCGGATATTTGAATTCATCATTTCATTAACTCATTCCTGTCCACTAATAATGGTAGATAGAGTTCATGAAATTTTGAATACAAAATCTTCTCTGGATGAATCAGCTTTCACGTGAGGATTCTGTTCTATTGCCTCATTCTAAGAAATATGTGTCATTTAATACAACGTTTCATAAAAAATTGTCCTCATTGAAACGATCCAGTCACATATAAAAAGGACTCCCAAATCTTCTAGAAATTGCTCTGCAGATGAATGTTCACATACAAATTCTCCAACAAGCTGGGAAAACTTGTTCACTTTTCCTTATATTTTGTTCCTTACTCCACATGTCAAGGACTCCCGTAGATCTTCTCTCACATCTCTTATAAAAAAAAAACATCAAACTTCTTGATTCCAAGACCAATGTCATTCCATCTCAGATCGATAAAAGGAAACATAACCAAAACTTTTCTAAGCTTGTTTCGAGTAAAATAGCTGATGGTGACATTAGGTTAGCTATCAGAATCTTGAGCTTTCAGTTCTTCGAGCGAAAAACCCGCGGTCACATTCCTTCGCGCATTCTCTGGATTCGCAACCATCACAAGATTTTTCAGAGTTTCCAGTGTTCTAATTTTCGGAACATGAAGTATCGGAGGCAATTAAATCTTTTTGTTCTGGTTCTGCTGGTGGTTTAGATTCTTTCCGTCCTAGCTACATGCAAGACCTCATTATTCACAGCTCTGGAAATTCTGTTACAAAATTATGTAACTTCATTTTTACTGGTAGGTTTACTTCAGTTTGTCATATACTTTTTGGCGCTTCATTGTGTACTCTTCGGAAAAAGGATGGAGAAGTAAGACCGATTGCTGTCGGTACCTGTTATCTATTCTCCTGAAAATAGACTTCACAAATGCCTTCAACATGATTGATAGAAACATCATGCTTCGTAAGGACAAAGATTCATTACCAGAATCATATCCCTTCTTGAGTCAGTGTTATAAATCAGCTTCCTATTTGAGTTTTGGTGAACATCTGCTTCTGTCTGAGAAAGGTGTTCAACAAGGTGATCCCTTAGGACCTGCTCTTTTTTGACTGACCATCAACGAACTCACTAGAAGCTTATCACCTGAATTCAATTATTGATATTTGCACGATGGCTCAATCACTGGTGATGAATACATTGTTTCAAAGGATTTTCAAAACAATCATTGATTATTATATAGCTGGGACTTGAACTGAATTTTGATAAATGCGAGTTGATTATTCTTTCAACTTGTAATAATATTTCCGAATCCATCATTTTGAAATTGGCTCCTATTATAAGGATTTTGGAAAAGTCTAAATGGAGTCTTCTGGGTGCTCCTCTTTCCAAAGATTCACTTCCAGAACATCTTACAGAAAAACGGGAATCACTGAAATTGCTGACCACCAGATTGAATGAACTTCCTAAAGACGTTGCATTTTTCTTTTTGAAGTATTGTTTGGCGATTTCAAAACTCATGTACGCCCTCAGATGTTCCCTCACTTGGTCAAGTTAGTTAGAGCTTGGCGAATTTGATAATTCAGTCCGCAACACGACGGAATATGTTACAAATAATCATTTCAATAATGGTTCATGGCTCCAAGCAACGCTTCCGGTAAACCTTTGCGTACTAGGGCTACGTTCGGCTACTTCCTTAGCTTTACCAGCTTTTCTGTCGTCAGTCAATAGTGTTTCTGATCTTATCGATTCCATTCTTCCTTCTATATTAATCAATATTGAAGACGTTTTTTATGCTGAAAGTGAATCACTTTGGCATGCCGCAACTAGTATTGCTCCTCCTACAGATAAAAAAAATACAAAGTGCATGGGACTGACCTCTTCTGAACATTATAAATGATAAACTTCTGAAATCTACAAGTGTATAAGATAAGGCTCATCTGAAAGCAGTAATGATCAAGGAATCGAGTGCTTGGCTGAAGGCTTTACCTGTTACATTTCTTGCAACACTATTAGACGATGAATCTTTCACAATAGCAGTAGGACTCAGGATGGGTTTATCTATTTGTGTGCCTCATACTTGTGTTTGCGGTAGTATAGTTGATAAGGAAGGTACACATGGTTTGAGTTGCAGGAAAAGTGCAGGGCGTACATCTCGACATCACTAGGTGAACGACATAGTGAAACGAGCTATGGTGTCAGCAGATGTTCTTGCAATTCTGGAACCCTTAGGTACCAGTCGAGATGATGGTAAACGACCAGATGGTATGTCTCTCATATCAAGGAAATACGGTAAACCTGTGGTATGGGACTCTACTTGCGTTGACACGGTCGCGACTTACCATTTAGCCGAAAGTTCAAAGTCTGCTGGAACCGCAGCATTGTCTGGCGAAAAATTCAAACGAAAAATATACCAGAATCTTGGTAACAACTATCTGTACTTTCCAGTATCGGTTGAAACTTTTGGTGTTTATGGCCCGGAGTCTCTGTTATTCGTACATGACCTCGAAAGGGGAATAGACCAAATAACGAAAGATCACCGTTCTACCTCTTTTTTGATAGAAATAATTAGTATTGTTATTCAACGTGGTAATGCTGTTTCGGTCCTTGGAACTATTCCTCCTCCACATAATTTTGATGAGATCATGCATTGCCCTCATTCCAGTACGGAACTAAAATCTCTTCAAAACAAGTCAATATAAGTGGATATTCATCAGTCTCCTATCAAGGTTATTTCGCGAGTGATTGATCCACCTTCTTATGTTTCAGTGCGGTCAATATACTTAGATCATTCTTGCCCTCCAAATATGAGTTGCAGTCTTCGTGATTCTGGTTCCCTTTCAGTTGAAGAGCTTCTGAAGCAGCTTGCAGCTTGAAAAATAGTTCTTATGCAGATTCTGTGAACCATGTTCTTCTTTACGAATCAGTAGAGTTGTCCTGATTGAAAAATTTAGGAAAGACTCGCTACATAAATAGCATTTTACCAGTGTTGTTCATGACGAAAAGTTTCAAGAACGAGGTTTTGATGATGAACGAAAACGATAATGTTTCCTACTTATTCACCAAACTCAAACACCTGTTCATGCAGCTGCAGTTTCGTAAGAATGTATCATCTTTCCTTCCAACCGATTTCCTGGAGTCTTTGTAGTCCACTAGATACTCGTTAGGACAACAAAGCAAGTAGGATATTCTATCAGTTTTAGGAATTCCTCGACCAAGATCACGAATATTTACCTAAAACCCTTGAAAACAAGAAACTTTAACATATTGTAGGTAGATTTTTTTCATTATTTAGTTGATATTCAATCCATCACTTCTCACCAAACTTCGAATCTCTATATTGTAATTTTATTATTGATTTCCAGCATTCATTATTACTGAACCATCTGAATTCAAGTATACAAGTGAAATCAATATCACCCCCGTTTAACCACATATTTGAATCCAGATACCATAATATTTTCAGATGCAAGTAATTTTTTCGTCTTTTGGACAAGAGTTTAATGAACTTATTATCTTGGTAAAATACCTGGTTCCCTTTTCATGTTAATCTCCCGATCTAGTACGCTGCCTATCGTTGAAGTAGGTGAACTCCATCATCAAATTACCTGTTAACATATAGCTGGTAAAAACTCCAGTAGATGTCTTGCCAAGGAGTACTGGCAAGGGGGTTGTTTGGGTAAGAGGATCAATTTTTTCTTAAAAAAAAATTTGTGATATTGCCGACGTTTCAAATTTAATAAAATTCTTCTTCAGGACTCTGTAAAAATGAATTTTCATGAATATACCTTCTACAAAACTTATTTCAATTTCACAAGAAATAATGAGTTCTCATTTAAATTACTCACCGGAAAGTAGTTTTTTCGTGTTGATGATAATACTATTTCAAAATCCTCAGACGTATTTGAAAAATAAAAATAAAAAACACATTGCAAACAACAAATTTTCGAGACAACACCAACACAAAACGACATGAAACAAACGAATGGCTTTATCGCTGATTCTGATAAGGTGGTGTCTGTTTTTTAATCAATGGCAGAAAAAAAAATAATGAAAAAAGTGTAAATCATTCAGGTATTTCACGTATCAAATTGAAATATGCGGTATTAAAGGCCATCGACATCTCTTCTAGTGTTAACACTATCGCATTTGAGGATATATATCATTTCGCTCAAAAGTCTTTTTGATAAGCATGGTTGAACATCTAAAATGGTTGGATGATCAAAATAAAAAATGTGTCCATATTTTTTTTATGTTCAACGAGAGCTGTGGAATTTTTCATATTCAGTTTCATAGAGTCTCTCATGTGTTCTGAAACTCCTGTTTTAAGATACCGTCCGGTTTGACCAACATAGCATTTGTGACAGCTTCCACAGTTCAATTTGTACACAATATTGGATTGTATTTCTTGTGGTGTTTTAGTTTTTTGTTTCGAGAAAAAATGCTTTCCAAGTGTATTTTCATTTGAAAAAGCCACTTTTATTTCTTTGGTATTGAGTAGCATTCTAAGTTTAACAGATAAATTTCCTACAAATGGAGATCCTGTTACCCAACCAACCCCCTTTTTTAGAAAAATTATTGGATCACTAAACTAGTTAGTTGAAATTATAAATGGAGGAATTAATTTTCTTTCATAGTCTAATCAATTTTCATAACTCGTAATACCAAATTCAGGTAGTAATTCATGATTTACCATTGTGAAATTTCAATTTTCTTTCGACGTCACATACTTTTCTTTTCAGAGATATTTGGCGTCCCAGGATTATTTTGGAAAGGTCTCAGAGAGTTGTGATCATACTTGCTTTGAGTATTCATTAATAGTCAATTTACTAAGGCAAGTGTCCCCTATCCAACACCAGAGCTGATTCAGAATTATGAAAACCGTTCAATGACTAGGTATTTTAAAAATATTTTGATGATTCATACCAAATAGTTTTCATAATGCGGCTCATTTTGATATTTTTTCCATCGTTCAATGAATATGAAAAAAACTATATATCAGTTGCCACTTTCCAAATCTTTCACTGAGCACTTCTTGAATTTTATCAACTCATACTTTGGAAACTGTCAATTGATAAGTAGGAATGTAATATGAAAATATTGAATGTATTTCTTCAAAAGATATTTTTTGTGGAGAAGTCAATTTTTCTCACTGTTTCTGCTTACAGATTCTGTTGAAATACTTGAAAGGACAATCTGAAATTCATCCCGGAGAGCAACAGTGCATAATAAATCACTTGCCTATATTTCGTAAAATAGTCTTATTTCTTTCTCAAAACGTCCCAATTTCAAATAGATGTAGGTATTCACTTTGACGTTTGTAATGACATCAGTGCCAGAAAACAATGTATGAATCTGTAAAAACTGAACACGCTCAACTTCAGCAACAACAGCTGATCAAATAACGGTAAAAATTTCTTTTATAATTGTCTTAGAACTTTTCATAAGCCAACAGTCTATTCCTAAAAGTGAGGAATTTTGCAAGGAAACCCAATGACGATTATGCCCGTTAATGAAATGAAGTCTGCAGTGAACAATCCTAGTAAAAATTTCATAATACACAATACAACTTGAGTGGAGAATAGTGTTTTTTGTATAATTCAGTGTTCATATGAAAGCATTTGTTTAGAAAGGATTTTTCTTTCGTGTTTATATGCAAGTAGCTGTTTCAGAAGGGCTGTATCTTTCAGTTTCTTCCTTAAAGTTACTTCTTTGCATGATCTTCACATCTATGTATGGAGTTACTTCTTTAAAAATTGATTGCTTCTTTCCTTTTTTTTGAAGATTTGAAATAAATAATATTTTAAAAAACTGAAAAAAAGCGTGTTTTTTAGTTTGGCTTGCTTTTTCAAGCCCATTCATTTCAATATAAAATATATTTGCATGTGCAGACAATATGGTCGTCTCACTTTCTCTCACATAGAGACTGTGTGAGGAAATTATTTAATCCTAGCGATCCTGATCAGCAGAATGAGATAAACTTATGAATTTATTGTATTGTCACCGATTCTTGATAAGTGTACAAAGTTTAAAATCAATCGAACAGAGTTTAAAATCAATCTGTCCGTTTGAACTTTGTCAAAATCGACTCCAAAGGAGTCGGTTACGAGCAAACAAATAAACATTCAAGTGGAGCTAATGAAAGCGTGTTAATAAGAACACCGTATTTCCTCCGGTAGAATGTACAAATTGAACTATTCGTCGACGCATTCAAGAGATCTCTGACGGAAATCAAAAGAAAAGGACAGCCTTCAAGTCATTTAATTATTATCAAGATATCGAACAACTCTAAATTGTTACACAGCAAGCAGTATATCTTCTGTTGAAACAGTCTTGGGTAGAAAAGTTAGAACAGTTTTTAACCCTTTACTACCATCTCATGAACATGACTGTTATAATTTCGATGGAACACCTAATTTCAAATGGAAAGTAGGTCTATTATAAATTTTATGGCAATGATGTGTTTGACTGAAACTTGGAAAGATCACTAGCAGGATTGAAAAGGTACGAAGTATGTATTACTAGTGAGAACGCATAAACTATTAAGAGCATACGTTCAGAAAATGAAGTTTAGCTTTTGACACTTGCATTTCAATGGACTCTTTTTACGAAGTGGCAGATTATCCCAAAAGAAGGTATTCAAATAAATCAAAAGTGGGAGAAACATCACAACAAGTTATGTTGTCATTTCTCAACCTAGATTCAGCCGAGTCAGAAAACTTTTGTCTTTCAATTCAAAAAGGAAGGTGTAGGTAACCCTGAAAACTGAGACTGAGAATTCAGACGGCACAATATTTACCAGGTGGCGCGATATACGGTTTGATACCGTACAATACATTGCACAACGTTTCAATATCAGCATTACACGTTCAATTTCATTGCACAACCTGCAATATTGTTCAATGGTATAGTGCATGTACAGCCCGCTTGATTCAACATTACAAATGACAAAAGTTTGAATACCAGGGCTCAAATACTGAAGAATGACGTATACTCGGAACACTCATTTCCGTTTACCATTTTACCACAATTTCTGCATATTTTCCGTAGAAATTGATGGATTAGACAGTGATGACTTGAAACACGCCTCCATTCCGCTCCATCAATAGCATGTCATGAGTTCTCACTCTGAATAATTTCAATATCCCGTTTTCTAGATCCATTCGCTCCGCTCCAATGCAAATGTTATCTTTAATTAGTTCTCATTTAGAAAAGTCTGGGTTACGCCACGCCCAAAAGTTGATTGATTTCCGTGATCGATGTCTATCTGACCACCTATGACCCGCAGTTTATTAACGAATGATTTTTTTCCAACAGTTTTCGATATTCAAAATATTTGTGGAATGGGTGGTGATGAGATGGAGGTGAAAGCAATTTACTCATAAAGTTCTATGAATTGATTTTTTTTTACTTCTTGATATTTTCTTAAGGAAATGACGTGAACCCTCTCGGAATGCATATTGATGAAATTTACAATAACGAAAATTAATGAAGCATGTAAAAATATATTTAAGATTCTGTAGAAGTGGATTTCAATCGCAAAGAATCAACCTCTTCAGCAAATGAAGCCAAGTAATTGAATTGTTGAATTGTTGGATACTGAAAGCATGTAAAAATATATTTAAGATTCTGTAGAAATGGATTTCAATCGCAAAGAATCAACCTCTTCAGCAAATGAAGCCAAGTAATTGAATTGCTGAATTGTTGAATACTGAATCGACCCCTCGAAATGGAATCTGATGTTCTCAAAAAATGCTTAATTGAATTGTTAGGTTGAAAAGTCTAGAAAGTTCAATTTTTATCACTTTCAGATATGATATGATGATGATTAGGTTTGTTGATGCTTGCATCAGCTGCAAACCTAGGATAAATGAAAGCAAAGAACTTCACAATCAGAGAATTAGGGATAAACTACTTGCCAAACCCAACGGGTCTGGATCATTCTGGTCGGTAGATGAAGATATTAATTAAAACTTCACGACATTCACAATTCCATCACTAACACAAGCGGATGATTCAATTGCAACAACAGCTTTATAAAAAGCTAATCTACTGGCTGAAAAATTTGCGTCCCACCTCCCACTATTGCCACACTAGAACCCACAATTCCGGAAATTACTGTTCGACAGCGTCTATTCAGGCGAATTTTTAAACAGCTCAATATCAACAAGGCGTCTAATCTTGATGAAATACAGTACATAAACAGTGCGAAAATGAATTCGCACCAGTATTTTGCAGAATTTTACACTTACAAGAGAGGGAGTTTTCCACATGGTTTTCGAAAACAAAGATCTACAGGCGACCTTCTATCGTATGTCACCCATATTTGGAATAACGCAATCGAGAAACATGGAGAGTAAGGAGCTGAAGCGCCTGATATTTCCAAGGCCTTTGACCGTGAGTGGCATAAGGGTTTGCTGGCCAAACTACGATGCTATTGAGTGTCGGATCATTTTTGTATGTGGCTCTTCAGCTTTCTGAAAGAACGTTCCCTGCAAGTGGCCGTCGATGGATATTTCTCGAATAATTTTACCATCAACGCTGGCGTTTTCCCGGGATCCATATTACCTCCCACCCTCTTTTTATTGTACATCAACGACTTATTGGAAAAAAACAATAATTCAATATATTCCATTGCTGACGACAGCACACTTGTCTCGTCATTCTATTTGGATTCCAGAACATCGGCTGCGGATTCATATCTTTACCGTCAGCAAGAGAATGCATATTTTAATGAGGATCTAGAAGTAATTTCGAATTGGGGTGAAGTTTCCAGGTTCAATTCAATGCCATAAAAATACAGGCATCAGTTTTCTTCAAGAAGACAAATGTCTCCGAACCGGATATAATAGGTTTGTTCTGGTTCTACGAAATTCAGGTTCTAGGGCGTCAGGATCATGCGCAGTTGATATAGAGCGTTCTGGTTTTTCGAGGATAAGTTCGGATTGATGAATCCTCTGTTCCTGTTTCGTCTGCGAAATGATCCTAAACTGTCTTGAACCGTCCCGAATCGTTCTTACACTCGAAGCTGAACTGTTGAAAACTGTTCCCGTTGCTCATGCGCATCCATGTGGAAATTTCTCTGGGCAGTGATGCTAGGCTGAACCACGAATGTATTGTTTAAATCAACTATCCATGACAGTTCTCTATCTATGGTATCAATGTAAAAATGAATCCACGAATTTCGAAGATAAACCAGACTTCCCAAGGCGATTAGTTGCCAAGTCAACAAATGAAATAATCGAAAGAACATTTAATAATTTCCTGAAGACAAACACATCAATATCGATATTACTAGTAATATTTTTTGGTATCTGTCATGTGGCAATTCCAAAAACTCGATGAAGTTTGTTGAATTACTTTTTATTTATAAAAACAACAAAAAATGTCAGTAGTTTTCGGTTTTACTAGTAGAAAAGTACCACGTCAAAAATCTCTAAAATGATCAGTTTTCGTCCATTGGAAGAAAAAATTTAAGCGATTTTTATTTACGGTGAGACGCGTAACTTTCACAAGACTTAAAGGCTTTTCAATGAACGTTTTACGAATCGTGTTATCTGTAGAAAATATTTGAGGAAATGGTATCCAAATTCACAATTACCGGTAGTGTACATAACAAAAAACCACCAGCAAGTGCAAATAATTGGTAAGATAGTAATAAATCCTGAACAGTCTACTTATTCCGCCTTGAATGTTTGTGAGGTGTCTCTTTCTACTGTGTAGAGACTTCTGAAGAGGAATAGGTATCATCCATTCAAAATTAAAATGGTACACCAATTAGCTGAAGATGACACTGATCGAACAACAGAATTCTGTGAAATCATGACGGAAACCATTGCTAGGCATCGTACCTATCTCCACAATATTTGTTTTAGTGATTTAGTGACGAATATACATTTTTTAACGGCAATGTTCACATACAAAATTGCCACTCATGTTTTCCGGGAAACACATACCCAGAATCCATGAAAAATTAACGTTTGTGCAGGAATATTGGGAAACCATATTGTAGGACCTCTATTAATTGATCAAAATTCAACAGGGGAACTGTATTTGAATATGCTGGAAACTACTGTTAACCCTCTCATCACTGAAATCGTCGAAGCGAATCCTAATGAAGTCGATATGGATATTGTATTTCAACAAGATGGAGCACCAGCACATTACCCCAGACAAGTAAGAAACTATTTGGATATTACTTTTTCCTGTCGTTGAATTGGCCGTCGAGGTCCTACAGAATGGCTAGCCCGCTCGCCAGATTTGAACTTTATTTATGGGGCTATTTGAAGCAAAAGGTGTACGAAACTGCACCTGCTTCAAAATTAGATATACGGCAGAGAATAATAAATTTTTGTAGAGATATTGACGTTACTGTGTTCGAAAATGTTCGGCGTGAAATATCGGATAGGCTGTTCATATGTTAAGAAGTTCAAGGCAACCATTTCGAGCATCTTCTGAACTGACCTCAAGCTTATTACCCCATATTATGTAGTTAAATGTCAATGTATCCTGGCAATCATTGAAAGTACCGCCAGATGGCGCCCAGTCGCCATCTTGAAAGTTTCATCTGTCAATTTCACTCCAAAATAAAGTATTCATGCATCAATTTCATTATCCCAAATTTCAAATTTTTGAGTTGACCCGTTCAAAAAATAAAAGTAGAGGGACATTAAAGAGGAGCACTGTATGTGATATTATTGTTGTGAGTATAGAAATATGAACACCGTTGTGTTTTTCAACGCATTTCACCAGTGTCGCTTTAGTCTCGTGTACGAGACCCTGTTTGAACTCTTGCTTGACCAGATGTTATGGTGAAGCGAGTTCGCCAAAGTGGTGTCAGTTGTTCAATGCATCTCACTATGTTGTCGCGTACCGCAAGACATCTGAGCAAATGCAAGATGAGCTCATGCGAAATTGTATCAAATGCCTTACGGTAATCGATCCAGGCCATAGAGAGGTTACGCTTATATTGTATCGAGTCCTGCGTTACACATCTATCGATGAGCAGGTTCTTATTATTATTATTATTATTATTATACAGCATACACAACAAAAATCGGAAATTCACTCTAAACGGTCACCAATTGAATCAAACTTGATTCTAGTTAAAATGTTTATAATTCCTTTCCCTAACATCTACACCTTTCTCAGTTGGTTCCAAACTTGTCAACAAATCGCCTGGTGTATCTATCAGTTTATAAATTTTACCAACCGTTATTATAGAACTCCCCCTACAATACTGGCAGGAAGCATTGAGATCCTGAGGCCACAAAGTGTCAAATGTGAGAAGATATTACTTTTCTAATTGTAAATATTCATAAGATATAAATTATATTACACCTATAGCTCATATGTTTCAATTGTAAGGGGACTGTAATGAACCCAGGCTCTCCAAGGAAGAATCGAGGATGTCTATTCAATACTTGAGACGTTGCTGTTTTGAAGTTGTACTTCACCTTAGATATAGCTATATCGCCATCTATATAGGCATAAAAGCATGTACCCTAGGCATGTATTAGGCATTCCTGCAAGGATGTCTAGTCTTACAGCAATACTAACACGAGGAAATGGCATCCAGATAAAAGAAGGCCTAAAATGAAACAATTCAAATTAGATGGAAACGGCTCACTGGAAGTGATGTCCAGGACGATACGTCTGGGCAGAATGATCAAGCTCATTCTCTGAATGTAAAAGTTGTCTCATTGATGAATACCAACTCACCTTTGGTGTCGTGTGGCCTATAGGTTTACTTTTGCCCCAAGAAGCCAAGATTCAAATCAGTAAGATTCTGTTCTCCGTGAGAATTCGAATCCAACAAGTGAGTTGAATGTTTTACCAGCATCCAAATGCCGAGAATGAAACAATTTCCTATTATTATAAAAGATGATCTTACTTTATTAATCCGAAAAATCGAGAAGTTTTGACATAAATTCTAAAATTAGCAAATGGCTACCGAAAGTACCATAAAAAATTTTGAATCTCGGCGGCAAGACATTCATGAAACCAAAATGGTCAATTCACTGTTCCCTCAGAGCACAGAATCCTTAGGGGATTCGAATATGTGTTCGAATATAATTAACGCGTTCGAATATATCATTGTATAAAAGGTAATGATATTTGTTTATTACGAAACTTTGTAGGATTGTGAAAGAAAAATCGAAATATCGTGAAACAAATTGAAATTTTTAGAAAAGTTCCAACTTCTAGAAGAAAAGTTGAGTTTTCTAGAGTAAAGTAGACATTTCGAAATGAAAGTAAAAGGGCGGTCTGTACCAAAGTTTTCAATATTTATTAGAAACAATGAAATATTATCCAGATTTCAAATTTAATTGGAAATTTAACTTTGGCCTTTTCAGACATTAATTTTACATTCTGAATCAAAATTTTCAAACCTATATTTATGTTGTAAAATTGTACCTATTGTATTCGAAATAACTTTTGGAGGACATACTGAAAATTAACGTTCGATACCCTTTATTGCAGTGAATCTACTTTTTTATGATATCTTGATTTTGAAAATATATATCACCCGCAAAATTTTTGTTTGAAAAATAATGTCCGAATGACTAATATTGCAAGTCATTCGACAAAATTTTCAGAGTATTTGAGGAAAATTTTCGAGTATATCAATTGCCTGGCTTCATTTCACGCAAAGGTAACACCCAATGTTTTACCTTCAGTAACAAAAACTCAAATTAAAAAAATCTATTTCTGATTCAGTGTGGAAACGTGTTTCAAATATTAATTATAAATACAAATCGATTGACAATACTTGCAATGCAATGAAAATAGCTCTCTCCCACAAATGTATCCGTAGATGATTAACCGACCATATTAGTGCCAACACTAAAAATATCTCATCGTCAATAATAATAATGCGACCGTTGATTGTCAGGACATGTACTAATCGTTTCGTTTCTTAGCAGTTAGATAAAAACCAGATTGATATCTTGAGAGAATAAGATCAATAAGAATGACGGTAAGTTACTTTTCGTATAAGTGAATCGATAACATAACACTACGTCTGGGAATGTCACAATGACTGGGGACACTGTTGTTCGTCAGGGGCGCATCAAAGTAAATTCTTGAAAGGAAATTCAACCAGATATTTTTTCAATATGCCACCAAATTTTGTTCGGCAGTCGATATGAATGTTTGACTTCGCAACCGTCCTCTTTTGGGAGCCTCATTTGTCTTTGTTTACCGTGGATTAAATCTTTAGTCTCATATATTGATTTTCTGTCTTGTATTTTATTTAGTTTAGTCTATATAATATTTTATGGTGCCGGACTATTTTTATCCTAGGCTTCGGAACATGCTTTTCACATTCTCCAAATCACAATAATTTATCGCATTTAATTTTTACCAGCGACACGGCCCAGCTCCCCAAAAGTAATAGAACATATATGCCCTTCATATTTTTTTTATCCTCACTCTAGAAAGTTCTAAAAGGATCCAAAAAATTCAGAAGTATTCGAGAGTAATCCGCAATATTCCAAAATGTCCCGTAACTTTCTAGAATTTTTAGGGACAGTCTGGAATATTCTGGTTGGTAGCCAGTCTGGTTGGTAGTCTGGTTGGTAGCTAGGCGGTTCAACGTGGGTGCTTTGTTCACTCAGTCAATCGGCCATCTGTCGATGGTTCAAGCCCCAGCGTAGGCTAAATGATCGATTTTCACTTACTATCGTCCAACCCGTGTTATAAATCACATGTAGAAAGATGAGACCTCATTAATCCTCAGCTCGCACAAGTTTCGACTTCTGAGGGTTGTCGGTCGCAGGGGTGCGATAGCTGGTTAATTATGGTGTGGTAGTTTTGTATCCTTTATTCGTGAATAACATTTCTTTTTGTAGATATAATAGCTGATATAATAGTTCCGCTTTCTAGAGATTTCTAGAACCATCAAGAATATTTGAAAGCATTCGAGAGCATTTCAGAAAATACCAAAACATTATGGAATGTCAATGAAAATTTGGGAATAGTCAGGGACATCCCGGAATATTGTAGGCCTTTGTAAAACATATAAGAACACTCAGAAATGTTATGGAATGATCTGGAATATTGTGAATCAGTCGAATCCTACTCAAAATGAAAACATAGCAATCGCAGCCTTTTTTTATTATGCGCTTTGGTTTGGCAGGCCACTTGAATTTATTTTCTCGGGCGATAGTTTGAATTTTACGATAATTCCTAAGATATTGATTCGAACTATTTATAATGATGTTCCAATATGTCTTGGCACAATCAAGTCGCTAGAATTGCAGAGGATGCTTCTCCAAAGCTTGGAACACTGTTCCAAGGTAATACAGTTCATGATATGTAGTAATAAAAGTCTGTGGTCTCGGTCGTTTGGCGTTCGCATCGTAAAAGGTAGGTAGAGAGTCAAGTCGCAGTTGAGTTTATTTTTCAGAAAATTCACATGTTTGTTCGTATTGCAAATTCAAATACAATATAAATGAAGCAAGGAGTTTTGGCGTGATCAAATGAATAATGTATCCGGTAATACTTCGTTATGCATATTTATCATAGTGTTGAAATGACGCTGTTCACCATACACAAATATCACATCTCGAATGTGATTTTCTAGAAGTTAATATGATTCAGATTAAGTTATGTTCATATAATGCCGCAAATTGGGGATCGAAAAATGATATCATTGTGACGCTGTCCATCATTTCTGAAATGAAAAACAAAGGTTTCTTTGAGGTATACTGAAAAATACTCAACTATTCTACAGCTGTCTTCAGCTCTTCAGTTGACTTCTATTGAATATGCGATGTGAATAACTTTTTATTTTCCCAATAGAAATTAACAAGATACATGCAAGAAATTAACAAAAAATAAATAATAATTAAATTCATTTGATTATTTTGAGTACAACAGTCAATTATTCAACTCATTATTCATAGTCCTAACCACTATTGCTAATGTTTTGAATAATTATTTTCTTTTATTTCCGGATTATTTCTTTACGGTAATGACAGGACGTTTTTACTTATCGATATTCAGGTCTGAATGAATATATCCAAATCTTTTGCGGTTTGTAATCCCAAATTCATGGTGGTTGAGTGACTGCAGCAAATCTCACAATTTTTTAAAAATTCCGTGAAATAAATCTGTTTCTTTAAAACTAATAAAATGTGTGTGGTCCATTATCATCAGAAAATTTCCGTGAAACTCATTGATTGTAATAAATTATTTGTTACATCTCAATTGAGTAAATCATTGAAATTCGATTCGTTCTGTACATCTCATTTCAGGAAATGATTAAATACCAATTTGTTCTGTCGCTGTTTTCTATACTGGTGTCAATGACATCAGCTGCTTAGTATTTTTATATAAGTATTATGAAAATCAACAGTAGCTGATGATGAAGAGTATCCTTTTTATTTGTAAGTGAAAAATCTGTTCATTTGTAAGTGAAAAAATTTGGTTGCATATTTGTTCCTTTCAGAAATCTTGTACGAAACGGGTGATTTTTTGACGACGAGCGTTATTAAGATTCTTTATTGACAACACTTCAACGTACATAAGTTAACAGAGAATTGAACTTTCAATCTTGATTGCTGTTTGCGATAGGATGCGAACTCTACAAGATATGTGCAGACAACTTCATAAAATGCACCCGGATCCAGAGTCTATTTCACTATCTACTGTGTTTAAAATAGAGAATCAGGACATGTTAGTAATGCATCAAAGCAAGACCTATATTTCCTGACAATATACGGTGCAGGGATTTCAATATTGGAAAGTCTTCAGTATCAAACATTGAAAAAAACATTTCAATTCTCATCGTCTCATCTCTGAAATGTATGAAGACGACTCCGACCGAAAAGCTGTACGAGGAATGTTCAGAAAATGAGGTGAAAATTCAAATTTCACAGGCATACCTTCAATTAACGATATTTTATTCATTGGTACACTAATATCGAACATATCTTCATAGTTTAGCATGTTTGGTTTGTTAGTGAGATGCATACAAGTTAGAAGTGTTCTGCTTGTTCAGCGATTTTTTGCTATCGAAAAAATTCATAAAAAATCAGAGAATGTGCATCAAATTTTTATGTAGAGAATAAAAATAAATGCTCAGAAACACTTGAAATATTGACAGTGGCATACGTTGATTGTTTTCTGAATCAGAAAAATATTGCGAGATACTGCTAAAAATAATAGTCTTCATATTCATATAAATGGTGGCGTTCTGCCTTTTGTAACTGAAGCGAAGAACTTAGGCCTGTGACTTAATCATGAACTGCGATTTACAAAACACGTTAGCCATTCGATTCAAACGTCTTTCAACATTTTGAGACAACTGTTTCCAAATCGGGACTTACTCACCAAACAACTCAAACTAAAATTATGTGAGGCGCTAATCATTTTGAAATTTCAATATTGCGATAGCACTTATGGCCCTGCATTACTCCAATCTGATTCCCTCCGTTTTCAATGAATCCAAAACAGTTGCCTTCGTTTTTCTTTTGGCATTCGAAAATACGACCACATATCACCGGTCATGAAGGAATCAAATTGGCTGCAACTAGAGAAACTCAGGACACTGCACCTCCTCACAAACACCCACAAAGTCTTGAAGACCGGAATGTTACATTATTTAATGAAAAAATTGAAATATTTCTCAAGTTTCAACAGCTTTTTCACTAGAAACAGGTCGCTGCTGGTAATTCCTGAACACAAGTCTTCTGTTTCTACTCGCAGCTTGTCATACAACGCAGCTAAATCTCCTGCCCAGTGAATTCAGATCCTGCTCATTAAAGAAAAGACCCAATGAGCATTTATTTGAGTAGTTCACTTTCCTTATGCTGACCGTGGCTCATGCGTTTACACAAAAGATGTGGTGACTGAATAATAATAATTTTTTGAAAATGTATGTATGTACTGTAATTTTATTTTATTCCTTTCAAATTAAATTTTTTTCCTCGAAGGTTGAGTTTGAAAACAGCTTTGCTCACACTCCACCCATTCACCTCAATATTTTTTTTTATATTCTGTATGTTATTACTTCAGGTGAATAACGATGTTTTTTTTCCGAATTATTCGCTGGTCAGGCCCTATCTCCCGAAGCCCCGATACATTCGGGAGGGGGCTGAGACTGAGATTTCTGCCTTAGTGCGTTAAGCCGGTATGATTTTAAAATTCGAGAGTATGAAGGGCATCATTTCACCAAGGACTCCAATAATCAGAACAACCATTTCAACAGAGTGGTCAGGATAGAGTCTGCGGAGTTCGAATAGAAAATCTCGATATTTTATCCGTTTTACTCCTATTTTCAGACAATATTTATCTCGCCAGGAGCGGATAAGTAGTGACATTATCGCAACAAATATTGTTTTCTAACGCCGCACCATAAATTGGATGAATTTTTTATTTTTTAGATCTTTAGATTATAAGTGACTATTCCTATATGTTTTATCATCTTTGGGAAAATAAATGTATTATTATTATTATTATTACGTGTGTTGTACTGTATTTTGTTGGTGCATGTTCAGTTTCAGGATATGCACAAACTTTTATCTGAAATAACTTTTTGTCGAAAAACCCTTAATAAATAAGTTTCCCATATGGTGCTTACTTTGAGGATGACACTGTATAAACTTATATATGTCAAAAACGGTTAGACATAGATTCAGAACATCATACACAAAAACTAGGAGTACCGCCATCTTGAAAATATTTCAACCGAATTACTTCTATCGATTTCAGTATATTGTCAAATTCTCAGTTTATTTTTATAATCAGAGTTGTCTCACAATAGATCAATGCATTTTCTGAAAATTCACCCTGTATATTCCTAAAAAAGAATATTCTAATGAATTTCTCAGATTTGCCTAATAACATATTAAATTCACATTTGATATCCATAGCTTATAAATAATCATGACCGTGTATTCATCCAATTTTAATTCACATGGTTAAAAGTTTTTCTGAATATTCATTATTTTCCAACTTAGAATGATTGAGTTTTCAATGTTGGAGATTGACACTAATGACTCCAATATTTATTGTATTCAGATATGCTCCCAGATAGCGTAACCCTGATTCACGCACGCAAATAACTAATTTAAAAATGAATTCCTTATACAGAAATGACGAATGGTAATGAAAATGTACAAATTCGATATCAGTTTTCTCAGAAATTTTACATTTGGAAACGAGTTCGATGAAATATTTGAAACTAACTTTGTGGAATTAAAAAATAACTAAAACGAAGCCGCTGTAATGATATTCATATCCTATAAATTGATGAAACCGAAGATAACAACATTTTGGAAAAATCAAAGCAGGCAACTTCTTTTATGATAGAATATTACTATTTTTGTTTTTCTGGTTGATTCGGCCGTTACTCGATGAAGATCCATAGTAATTTCAAAAACTACACCTCAACGATTTGATCTCCACAAACTTTATTTGAAAAACATATCACAACATGTTTCGCTGAGACATTAGCTTTTTCAAGTGATTTGTTGAAACATGTGATATATTTTTCAAATAAAGTTTGTGAAGATCTAATCGTTGAGGTGTAGTTTTTGAGAATATTACTATGATTATCGGTAGCCGAGCGATTCGACGTGGGTGTTGTTAACTCAGTGAATCGGCCGATGTATGAGTCGATGGTTCAAGCCCCAGGCTGAACGCTAGATTTTCACTTGCTATCGTCTAACCCGTGTTAGGAATCACTCGTTAATAGGTAAGCAAATTCAACGATTCATTGGAGACCACTTCAAATCGTAAGGCAGATAGTATCATACCAAAAAGTCGAAAATATTGAAAGACTGCAACTAATATCTGTAAAACATGGTTTATGAAATTTCTCTCTTTCGACAACCTTCATGAGAGTGAATAAAAGTGGCGACAAATGGTCTACCAGCAGTTGATACCTACCCCTTGAATTAGTTCTCTGTGGAATTGATTCATTGGACCAGAGTCATAATTCAGTACATCACTGATATTAACTGCATTGGAACCATTAATCAGAGAATGCTTTCAGAATATGCGATGTTGTATGTGAAAACAAATATATGAACACATTACCTAATTATTTTCCTATTATCCATTGTGAGTTCATAGTTCAGAATCAGTGATGCATAAATGTACATTATTCTCTTCGGGAATAGGCTCTCCAAGGAAGAATCGAGGATGTCTATTCAATACTTGAGACGTTGCTGTTTTGAAGTTGTACTTCACCTTAGATATAGCTATATCGCCAGCTTACAGTTGGGTGAGGGAATGAATTCATAGGCATAAAAGAATGTACCCTAGACATGTATTAGGCATTCCTGCAAGGATGTCTAGTCTTACAGCAATACTAACACGAGGAAATGGCATCCAGATGAAAGAAGGCCTAAAATGAAACAATCAAATTAGATGGAAACGGCTCACTGGAAGTGATGTCCAGGACGATACGTCTGGGCAGAATGATCAAGCTCATTCTCTGAATGTATGAGTTGTCTCATTGATGAATACCAACTCACCTTTGGTGTCGTGTGGCCTATAGGTTTACTTTTGCCCCAAGAAGCCAAGATTCAAATCAGTAAGATTCTGTTCTCCGTAAGAATTCGAATCCAACAAGTGAGTTGAATGTTTTACCAGCATCCAAATGCCAAGAATGAAACAATTTCCTATTATTATAAAAGATGATCTTACTTTATTAATCCGAAAAATCGAGAAGTTTTGATATAAATTCTAAAATTAGCAAATGGCTACCGAAAGTACCATAAAAAATTTTGAATCTCGGCGGCAAGACATTCATGGAACCAAAATGGTCAATTCACTGTTCCCTCAGAGCACAGAATCCTTAGGGGATTCGAATATGTGTTCGAATATAATTAACGCGTTCGAATATATCATTGTACCTATAGTTGTTAATCAGTGATTGGGAACTAAACGAATAACGAGGTATTAAAATATCCCAAAACCTTCATGGAAGTATTCATTTCAGTTTAAATAGTCGTTGACCTCAAAACAGAACAACTGACAAAATGAAACCGTAACAAGGCTGAGAACTTCTATTCACCAAATAAATTCAAAAGTTGAAAAAACATAATAACTCCACTGCGTAAGTGATTAGTACACGTTCAACACACCGATGTTATCGCACTACTTAGGTTTGAGCTAGAATTTTTATGATGATTAAAATCTTTGATTTTTTTCTCTTTCTGCCCAGAAGAATTTTTACATTTTTTTTTTCAAGGAAAACTGTACGCCACCAACTTGTTGTTATACACTTTGATTGTAGAAAACAAAACATCAAAATATCTCAGAATGATGATAATAATAATGATTTTTGTTTCATTCGACAACTGACAGTAGTATAGGGTTCGTCTAAAGAGGCAAATTGAAAGCAGAATAGAAACACTAGTACTTAACAGATAAACTGAGCAAGACAAGATAATCCCCAGAAACATAATCCATATCTCAGTCTGGAGTCTATCTGCGCATGATACAATTTCAGAAGTTGATCAATGTTCAAAACCAGTGAGATTTCTGAATTGATACGAGTAGCTATTCAGATTGGACTGTAGCATCTGACAATGATTACTCCATGTAAAAGACTCGTCTACGTGAAAACCTAAGGATATCTAGATGGTAGCCACAAAAATGAGGTTAAGATATTGAATAGTCAAGAAGTAAAATGTGAAAGCCTTCAGGATCATCTAGTGAATGGAGTAGTGTTGAAGATTTGGAGTTTCTGTGTTGACACATTCAAATTCTGAATAAAGATATTACATTAGGATACAAAAAATACGAAACACAAAATGAAAGTATCGAGTGACTTTGCCAAGAATAAAAGTTTAGTTTTTATTCCATCATTCGGACTTCCATTGTCTAATACAATATAAATTGATTTGATAACCCTGAAAAAAATCAGAAAAATTAACCGAAAATAACAATTTCATTAAACAAAAAACTGAAATTTCAAAGAAATTACATACAACAACAACCAAACAAATAACAATTGAAATAATAATAGAAACTGAAAAAATCAAAAATATAATTAACAAAAAATGAGAAAATAAAAATTAAAAGATTTCAAACCAAGTTATGTCACTACATTTCGATTGTTAGTATCCACAATCGTCTTCGGGTGATAACTGGATTTATTCCTCCGAGATCTGACTATTTATAGGTCATTCGAGTGCTTCCACCTATCCCCTCTTCCCTCTTTCCGCTTCATTGGTTTTGGCGGGAGATGGCGGGAGATGGTCGTTTTTCGCTTGATTAAAGGTTTCCATATGTTACGTATCCCTACGCTAGCTTGACTAAATGCGTTGTTGGAGAACATATCCGCAGCTTCTTTGAATTTTCTCCTAAACTCGGCACTCGCAGGGTATCCAGTAAATGCAATTCTTGGAATCGCAAAAAGCAACTCACAATGATCATTATATGAACGAGTCATCGATTACTCACATTATCAATTCCTATAATATTATTTCCCGTTACGTCATATTTTTTTTAGTTATCAGTCAATATATAAATTCTGCATGGAGGACCCAAAAATTGTTTTGGTATTCGTTATCCAGAAAAAAAAAACGTATTTATGCAGAAATAAAAATAACAAGTCAAGTTCACAAATGATTTCCTTTTCGACACTCCCACATGCAAATCAACCAACCCATTCATTTCATTATCGTTTCTCTACTAAAGCATGTCAGAATTCGGATACTTGCAAGATTAAAAAGTACAAAGAAAATAAAGCTGTTCAAAATGTATGCCAGAGTTCGACGTACATTATTAATGGAGCTAACAAAAATGCGATAAGATCCAAGCAACTTTGAGCCATATACTTTTCATGAGCTTGGCTGCGTCTTATATTCAGCACATTTTTCCTCAAACGATACCGTGTTAAAATTTAAGAGAATAGAAAGTGGAGAGTTTAAAATGGGTTTTATACCTAAGACATATGCGCAACACAGTCAATATTTAAAATGTTTCAGAAAAAGAAATTTGATCTCAAGGAAAAATCATAGTATGAACAAATCAACTGATTTTTCCCATGGAATGATATGTCTTTCATAATATTTCATTGTGAAAAAAATCCTAGTGGAGTAAATAAACTTTCGCTTCAACCTTTCAATTCCTATAAAAACAAAAAATTTTAAACGTTGTATTCTTGATCCGGATTGGTACCACTAACAAAATTCATAGTACATCGAAACAGCCCAGTATCGTTTTAGAACCTAGGTTATCCCTATCTCCTACAGAAAAACATTCTAAGAAATATACCGGGATGCTTCATCCAAATGATGGAACAGTTAACATATTCATACGTGTTTTTGTTTATAAGTTATTCACAAACGAGTAACAAATGATAATCGATGCCCAACAAAATATCAGAGAATCATCTGGAAAACTTATTATGTTACCTATCGAAAATGAATAACCCTTTTTTGCAAAAATTGTTGTTTCAAAAGTATTTATTTTTTCTTTTGGTTGGAGTCATTGTTGATGACACGAAGAACTCATTCATGACATAAAGTCGTGATATTTTTAATGAATAGAGTGCTTCGTTATGTTATCCAGATTGGTGCTGAAAAGGCAAGTGTCATATCCCGAAATATGGATGTCCGCCATTGATTATGACAGTGTTTCATGTAACTAAAATTTTACCTCTTTCGTATACTATATTTTGTAGCAATCCTGTGGATGATATCTGATTTAATTCCATAACAATTGTTTGGAGTACAAACAGAGTACTTATGATGCACTGTTTGGAACCTTTGGTGTAGTAATGAATATTACTGGAGTTTTTTCCCAACACCAAATCGTTATTTTTAACACCTCGACACGTGTTTCGATCACGAAACAAATACTTCTATATGAACACTGAATTATACAGAGAAAAGTATCTTCTGTATAATTCAATGTTCATATAGAAGTATTTGTTTCGAAAGAATTTTTTCTTTCGTATAATTCAATGTTCATATGAAAGTAGCTGTTTCAGGAGGACTTTCTTTCAGTTTGTGTCTGAAAGTTAATTCTTTGCATGATGTACACATCCTTGTATAGAGTTACTTCTTTCCTTTCTTTGGAAGACTCCCTCATCCTTCTTTTTCTTTTTTGTATCAAGATGGAGTAGTAGAAAGCCAAAAAACTTTCTTTCCCAAATATTTATTTTTTCTTTTGGTTGGAGTCATTGTTGATGACATGAGGAGATTTAGCTCATTGGTGACATAAAGTCGTGATACCTATTGTTTATGAATAGAGTGCTTTTTATGTTATCCAGATTGGTGCTGGAGAGGCAAGTGTCATATCCCGAAATATGGATGTCCGCCATTGAGAATGACAGTGTTTCATATAACTATAATTTCACCTCTTTCGTATACTATATTGTGTAGCAATCCTGTGGATGATGTCTGATTCATTTCCATAACAATTGTTTAGAGTACAAGCAGAGTAGGAAAAAGTATTTTACATATGATTCAATGCTCATATGAAATTAGTTGGTACGAAAGTATATTTGTGTAATTCAATATGAAAGTATTTGTTAAAAGAGGGCTACTTCTTCCTGTTTGTGTTTGAGAGTTATTTCCTTTCATAATCTACAGATCTTTGTATAGTTTATTTTGAAATTGATTGATCTCTCCCTTTTTGGGAACTTCCCCACATTTTTCTAGAAAAAAAACTGTTTTAAAATCTGTTTTTCCGTTAACTAGCCTAGTTCAGACTAGGGCTTGAACCACCGACCAACACGGCAGTCAATTCGAGTGAGTGAACAAAGCACCCACATCGAACCGCCTGCCAACCGAGCGACTGAAGAAATTGAAAGCCAAAGTCTTTCCTTTCCTTTCTTCCTCTTTGAAGATGATCACTTGGTGATCGAAACACGTGTCGGGGTGTTAAAACTAACGATTGAGTGTTGGGAAAAAACTCCAGTAATATACAAAACTTTAGGTTAGGAATCACACGTGTTAGGAATCACACGTTAAAAGATAAGACCTCGTTGATCCTTTCTCGCACAAGTTTCGATATCTGAAGGGCTGTCGTTAGTAGGGGTGCGACAGCTGGTTAACGGAATATCATATTTCAAACAGATTTCAAACAGAATTCGATATATCTTCAATTCAACTCTGAGAAAGTGTGAAACAATTTACAAATATCTTTTATACAGGCATGGCTTTGAAAAATAACTACAGTGCTTGTTCATCTTCATAAAAATGTATCAAATGCCTGGTCAAATCATTTCAAACTTGATTGCTCTCTCAATCATCACAGGAATGTAACGAGTAAAAAATCATTTTACTGCATATAAAATAGTTTTTTATCCCGTGTCTGTCTTTACTCCATGAACTCAACGGAATTATACAGTTGGAATTGGATGACAACAGTCGCTTTTGTTTTGTTCGTCAATCCAGAATTACACCTTTCATCTGCTTTCACATCACAGGATGCGACAACAACAAAACAGAGTTGAGGAAATGAGCAGAATAAATCTAGCATTTATATATTACCGAGTGCTGACATTCAAAGGTGGACTTTTTGTGTGGCTTCTTTGTGACAAATTGCTTTTTATGTTGAGAAATTGAGTGGAATTGCTTTTGATCCTTCTTCAGGGCTTTGATGATGTTACTCAATTAAGTTTCAAATTAAGGCACTATAAATAAGTTTGACGCTTTACATTCTTCGGTACCAACGCTCATCAATAACTAAATAATGATTTTGAATCCTGTATTCGTGATAATTAAAATAACCCGTTTTTGGAGTATTGAAGCATAAAAATATTGACGTACTAATGTTCTAATAAAATGGTAGAACGTATGTCTGAGTGATTGATGTTTTTTATTGATTGTTAGAGGTTAGGACATCCACAGTCTGAAAATATTATTCGATTCGAAATTAAAGTACTAACACAACGTTTCGAATGTTGACGTCTGAAATCATTTTCAGTCGTCTTTGACCTGGTTATAGATGATTAAGGTTCGGTTTATTTTCTTTCCCTTCGTGTGTTTTCGATTCACTTTTACACGCAGCATCCCAAAAAACATATACATTCGATGGCAAATTCACACGAAATAGCTATTTATGATATGATTGTTGAAAGTAAGGTTTTATTTTGTAAGTGAAAAATTTTGCGAAACGAGCATAGCGAGTTCAGCAATTTCACGAACCGAATTTCACGAAAGGGGCCGTGTCAGGTGACGCCGAATCACCTGGTTACCAACAAACAGTATTGTTTACAGCTCACGTGTTTTATTTGAAGTCACATTTAAAGTTCTTGCTGGTGTTTAATGTCTTGCATAATGAAGGACAATAGTGAGGAATTGTGTGTTCCTGAAGACATCGAAGAGGCTGCAAAAAGAGCTTCAATTGAATTGTTACCAAAAAAAAATCGGCTCAGCAGTACGACAACGCATATTCTAATTTTCTTAGCTAGTGTAGACTCAAAAACGTCGAAGGAAATTTCAGCGGAACCGTCTTCTCAGCCTATCTAGAAGAGAAATAAAAAATATGGAAAGTCGAGTGCGCTCGTTAAAAATGGTGTTAATAGAAGCAAATATTTCAAGGTAATAGCATTTTTGAAGTGGAAAAATTAAAGTTATAGGCCCAAAAACCCAAAAACTCTTACGTTTGAACAAGTCCAGAGGCGCCAGATAAAAAATATTTGATGATAAAAGTTGCTACCATTTTCGGAATATATGGAGCCTGCCGGCGTGAAGAGCTGTGACATTTATTAATAGAAGACATTAAATCAATGGATAAATCATTGATTGTTCAAATTCCAAATACAAAACAAAAATAGGTCGCTCTTTTTGCATTGTTGGAAAAAAAATGACTATTTCCATAAATACTTTGCATTACGCTCTTCTGTTAAAAATCATCAACGGTTTTTCCTGAAATACTCAAATTATAGATACAGTGCCAACCCAGTTGGTATAAACACGTTTCGTAAATGCCTTTTACCATTGCTGAGTTTCTGAACCTCCCGGAACCAAAGGAATAAACAGGCCAAAGGTCTTCTTCTTCTTTGCTAGCAGACTCAAGAGCAAATATAACGGATATTAAGAAGCACGGAGCATGGAAGTCTACAACAGTAGCTGAGGTATACAGCTACTGTTGTAGACTTGTTGTAGAGTATTACTGAAAGAATAATCTCAAAAGCAAGCTCCAGCGTTACTGCATCGTCCGCTTCACTTCAAGTATTAATTGTTAATGCCCATGAATTTGTCAACTCATCTAGTTCAACTATATTACAAGACTCTTCAACATCACAAGAAATCAATATCAGTAGTTGTTCTTATTATACTTTTCATAATAATGTTAATCTTCCTCACTTGAGTGTGCAACAGTAAACAATTTCAAACAAAACTGTCGAACTGAAATCAATAAACTCGTAGAAATCGTTACGAAAGTGAAACTGAAATAATTAAATTTTTTAGCGTTTCAACTAATGACAATAATGAAGTATTTACTCATTTCACCGTCAGAACGTTGCTCTAGGGATTGATTTGAAATGTGTTTTGGCACGCAAACACTTGATAGTGAAATTTTGGATCGCAAATGTCTTATTTGGTCCATTAAATTATTATCTTGATGTGAAGATGATGGCGTTAGGTGAATAATTCAATATTAACCTTGAAAGATTGTGGAATGTATGAAAAATCTAATTATTGACTTGTACGAAGAATTCATTTGAAAATTGTTGAAAATAATGAAATAATATGGAATAATATGGAATAATATGGAATAATATGGAATAATATGGAATAAATACCAAAATGAACGCTTTTGAAGAAAAAAATTTTCTTATTCAACTGAAGATGCCATCGTGGTTGTTACAACGCGTGCTTACATTATTTGAAATTCAGATAAACTGTATTTTGAATGCAATATATTCATAACATTCTCAAATCTAAAGTTTATTCATGAAATATGAATTACTTCAAAGCGAAAACGAATGAATTTAAAACTAAATTTCTTCAAAATTCAAGTAGTTGTTTCATCTAATGACTGCCAATGATACTTCAATAATTGATAAACAATAATTAGTATTCTAACGAATCAATTATTTTGTATTTGTTCAATATTATCGATAATTCATTCAATTTGAATGACTTCAAGAATAGGGCTATTCATGAAAATAGGATTGTGGTTTTTTCAGCGTACTAATGAATTATGTATAACTTTTTCCTGAGAACGTAGTTTTCGAATCTCAGATAATTGGACTGTGAATGAAACTATCGATCGGGCCCTTTGCTACAAAACTAACGAGTACATCCTTTGTAGCAAGTCGAGGTGACAAATGACGCTCTCCACGTCCGGTAGTCCGGGCGACACTTTCTAATGACCGGAGGTAACGGCCCGCCAAACACAAAACCGGACCCGAACTACCGATAACTTGAAGTAACGTCTGGGTCTATCTACTCATTTTGTTTCGTTCAGTCCGTGTTTTTATCGAACCACATTTGTATTAAATATAGCTTCGATTTTCAATTCATTTATATTGAGGAATTTCCATCCAATTGACAAATTTCCAAGCAATATTCATTTATCATTAAAAGATCTTGTTACGCAGTATACGCTCTTCAATATCGTTCTATAATGATTTTGTTGGCTTTTAGATAGGGGTTCCCTGAAATATGTTCACTTATTCTTGACGATTGAAGATGGCGGTGAAAGCAGTTTTCTGAACAAGTAGTAGTTCCTGCATGAAGTGCAAATCTGAAATGAAAAATTACAGTTAATTAATTATATAGGTCATAGAAAACGAAGTGAAGGAAACTGAAGAATATGAAGTGATATTGTTGTAGAATTTGTTTGTTACATTGAGTTTCGTGACAGACCATTTTGAACAAATAGTTACAATATTTTTTTATTAAACCAAAACTTCGGGTTTCCAACTTCAAAACTGATGAAATTCAATACAATCTTTACACCACAATTTTACCCTTTGGAAAAGAAAATTCTTGATTCCAATCCTTGATGTTTATTTACGCTATACAAAGAAACTACCTGCATATTTCAAGATACTGAGTTGAGTAGCTTAGGCTGTACGTTAATATATAAGAGTGTCAGTCAATCAATAGGTATCCACTTATACAATGTTGAATATCATCACCAAAAAAAACTGAAAGGATTAGAATGAAATACATTGGTAATCCAACCAATCCTTCTCCTAATAATATTATAAATACGTAAAGTTTGTCAGGATGGATGGAAGTAATGTATGTATTTACGTTTTTTACTTCTTCACGCCTAAACATCTCTAGGGATTCAATCGTAAGTTGGTATATACATAGATCATGCCTTGGAATAACACATACGTTAGGTTTCTACGGTTATGCGGGTAAAACAGCGGCGAACAGCTAGTATTGTATAAGTGGGTACCTATTGATTAAATGACACTCTGACACTGACACGGCGAAACTACTGAACCTAGGATCCTGAAATGTACAGGTGGGTTCTTTGTGTAGCGTAAATGAGCATCAAAAAAGGGAATAAGGAATTTACACCCCCAAGGACGAAAAATAGAGATCCAAAGATTGTATCGAATTTATGGGTTACAAAAAAATTTCGTTACTATTTGTTCAAAACGATCTGTCACCAAACCAAACCAAACTCTACGCGGACGAAGCCGCGGGCAACAGCTAGTAATGTATATTTTTATTTAAAAAATACAGTAACTGAAAAATATACCAACTGCACTAAGTAATGGATAGCTTTGAGAATGTTTCCTATAAAGAAATACTACCAAACTAACACAACCGTCAACGACGTCTGCCCTCACGCGTCTGCCCGAGTTCGTGTCGCGTCAGCGACGGCCCATTGCTCAAATCACCCCTCTATCCCCGTGCATCGTCCCCCGTCATCTTACAATAGACGCGACGCCTAATGATTTACTGCGTTGCGTTCAGTTTTTAAACGATTCGTCCAAATTACTTAGTGTAAAGGATATAGTTCATCTATATCAAAAACTCAAAACGATAATTATTGTATCAATTTTTGTACGAATTTGACAAATATTCTAAAATGTACACTATAAAAAAAGTATACAATTCGATTGTATTTATGGCTCAGTATTTTGCATATAGTGGCTACCATATAGGAGGTAGATATATGATATCGCGGAATTTTATTCAGAACTATTTGAAATAAACAATCTCACGTGTTAGGAATCACACGTTGAAACATATGACCTCGTTATTCCTTATCTTGCACAAGTTTAGACCTCTGAGGGTTGTCGTTCGTAGGGATGCGATAGCTGGTTAATGGAAAAGACATAATATTTGTCGTTATATTATGACAAAAATTACACAAAATCTTTGTAATTTGTAGCATATGTGTTTCTGATGTATCAGCTTTATCTATGTGAAATTTCATCTGAATCCGTTCAGTCGTTTAGGCGTGAAAGAGCCATACATACATACATTTATCCATCCTCACAAATTTTCACATTTATAAAATAAATATAGATGTATGATTTGGTGAAGACTATCACAGATATGATATGGGTTTAAAAAAACCATATCACCCTATCCACATATCTTTTGTTTTTATCAGTCATTCATTTTTAGTGAATTTTTGTGTCACATATTGGAACAACATTCTAACTAGTTTAAAAATTTTAACAAAACCTCAATGAAAATTGGATACCCACCTCCTACCTATACGCACAAATTCATTATTAAATCATTGAATGACTAAAATAATTTGAAAAAGTATACCAGTCTCGAGAAATAATTGTGACATAGTTTATGTAAAGATTGAAAAACATATTTCACGATGTAGAGAGATTTGATCACTTGAGAGTAAAGAAACTCGAATAAAAAGAACACAAAAATAATTCAAGTGTAACCAATCAACATATAGCATACATCAAAAGCTCTAATGCATCAAAATCCAAATAAGATAAGCATGTCATTATTTACACAGCGAAGACACATAGTTTACGTAATTTGGCCATGTCCAGAGATGGAGCAAAGAAGAAATAATCGAAGGAAATATCAATAAGTACCAGGCTTTAGTGAGATCGCAAAGAGTTCAGCGATACTTCTAGGTAAAAAAATCTGGCAAACTTGAAGTAGGTTAGATTAGGTTAGGTCAAAAATGAGTGGGTCTATTCGACCCTCCACCACAACCCGTAAGGGTTTATTGTGGCTCACACCTATTCACACTCGACTAAATGAACCCAGCTTCTTAACGAAGCCGATCAGTTTATATGGTGAGTAATCTTTCAGGTCAGATAGTAAGAGTACGGCTCTGCCGAACTCTAAAGACCTGATTCGGTCCCCAGCGGGGCAGGCACAAAGTATATGCTCTGTTAATGAGGTAGTCGGATAGTCAAGTTGCAAGATTCCCACCTTGAGTGCTGCTGTGCTATACTCTGAAATCCTGTTTCTATCCCCACCAGGGCAGGCACAAAGTATGTCCTCTGCTGTTTCATCATTTTCCAAACAAAGGCAACACACACTGTTTTCCGAGTCTCTGCATAAGCTGATTCAGATGACAGTGACCTCTGAGGAGGCCTATTAGATATCGTAGTTCATCCCTACTGTAGTTCAAGTGTTTGGTATAAAGCTTCGGAGGGTTAATGAATGCCTTGGAGTGAGGCAATCTTGGAAGAATTTGCCAGAAGTCCATAAATCTTCTTGTCATCCAGTTGTTCAATATTTGTTTGACAAAGCTTGATGCGATGCCAATGATAGGTTCTAGTCCAATGAAGCTGCTTGCAGCATCCTCCTTTGCAAAGTAGTCAGCAGTTGCATTGCCTTCCAGGCCAGTATGGCCAGTAATTCAAACAAGAGACATTTTGTTCTGCCTTCCTATTGAGGAGAGTTGTTTTTGGCAATTTGTTACCAATTTAGATGTTGCTCTGTAGGAGCCAAGACCTTTCAACGCCGCTTCAAGAATATTTTTATTTGTTTATGAGGTTGAATTATGCCAATTCAATGGCATACATTTCTGCTTGAAATGAAGTCGCATAGGTCCCTAGGCAGGTTTATATCTCTGTCCTGGGTCTGCGACCGAAAACACCTACACCAGAATCACAAGGTGTTTTTGATCCATTTCAGAGTGACTCTAATATCTCTTTCTATTTGTAAAATATTGAAAGAGAAGCAAGAAGGAAGCCCAGACATATTAAGAAATAGACTTCTTTTTCCTTTCTGAAAGTTTTTTTGTTCACCAAAAGATCTAATTCTCTAAGAAAAGAAAATTGGGAACCAGTGTGACAATAGCGGTGAGCTATTTTCCGAAGTCCTGATTTAAACCGATAGATCTAAGTCGTAAATAAAAAAGTTGGGATCCAGTGTGACAATGACAGTGAGCTACCGCGAGTCCTAATTTAAATCAAGAGAACTAATTCGTGAAGTGAAAAGTTGGTATCCATTGCGACGACAGTAGTAAGCCACTTTTCAGAGTCCTAATTTACAAATCAAAAAATTTAAAAAAAAATTGTTTAGACTGTTGTTGCATCGTAATTTTCAGCGGCATTGTGGTTAGCCAAGGTACAAGAGAGGACGGTCCACTTTATGACCCTAATATAACCCAAAATTCCGGGAGAATTCATATCGGTTGAACTTACCGAATATATTGCACAAATTCGGAGAGAAGAGGTAAAACGGGAAAGGCGAATCACTGGCCACAAAGCCCCAGTTTGCGGACGGTCATATCATAAAACTTTCATATTTTATTGAGCTATATAATTCCAGTGCTGAGGTTATATTTTGCCGCTGCAAATTTGTGGTGTAACGGTCTGATAATCCGTCGACATATTGGAGTAATATTTCAGGCAATATTCTTTTATCAGCATCATTTTTGTTGAACGGCCAATTTAGTAATTAGAAGAGGTATTATGAGTTTTCAACATGTAGGTTTTTTAGACAATATTTGGTATGTAAGGACCAATTTGTTTTTAATGTAAACCGGTGATTCGAACCGCAAGGCCGGGCGATCGATTTTCACTTCCTATCGTCCAACCCGTGTTAGGAAGCACATGTTAAAAGGTAGGACTTCAGTAATCCTGGCTGGCTGACAGAAAAACGTATTTCAACACATTTTAACACTCAGTTTATATTTTTCACCCAAGAAATTTGTTAAGCGTTGAAAATTTTTGAAATAACTGAAAACATAAATAGGAAACAGGAAACATGCGTTGTAACATTATTGAGGCAATTCACTTGCACCAAAGATGAAGAAAAAGAACAAGGAGAAGAAGAAAAAAGAAGCAGCACGATAAGCTCAGAAAAAAGTTTAAAATTCGGCGTACCACAAAGTACTATGTTAGGCCCTATTCTATTCAATCTGTACACCAACGAACTATTCAAAACAACAACATAAGGCTAAATTATCGGCTTTGCTGATGATACTGCGATCTACTATGAAGACTCATCCTGGCAATCTCTGGAAGCCAAAGCTGAAAAAGACTTCACAAATGTAATAAACTTCTTCCAAAATCGACTACTTACCATTAATTTCCAAAAAATGTTTTTCCTTCCTTTCACATGCTACAGCGATAATCTCCCAACATATAGGTAACTTGAATTCAACAGCGGCCTCACAAAGATCCCTTGAGCTTCCCACATCAAATATTTGGGAATTATGATAGAGTGTCACCTCAGATGGAACTAATACGCAGACTACAGAGAAATATTTGACTTGAAATATATGTCAATTCTATATGACACACTGATTCAGACACATATAACATACGGTATGAAGGTTTGGGGTGGTATCGCAGACACCTACTGGAAACCACTAGAGACATCACAAAATGGATCTTAAAAACCATACTCCGTAAAAACTATACATATCCAACGGATAAATTATTCACAGAAGCAAAAGCTCTGGATGCCCGTCAACTTTTCTTCCAATCACTAGTTCTTCACCACCATAAAAACAAGCACAAATACCTATACAGCCTATACAGCACAAACATGAAACACGCTTCAAAGCCAGAACAACAATCATTCCAAGAGTTAATACACGAAAATGTCAAAGTACGTTTACTTACCTCTGTCCAATCTTATATGCTGATATACCAGATGATCTCCGCAGAATTGGCTTCATAGCCATCCAAGAGAAAATATACACCGATCAATTGATAGAAAAAACTTGAAGTGAGATACACTATGCCTTACCTACTTGTTTATATGCAAACTTGTATCTATACTGTACACGAACATAATTATATTTATATGCTTTCTTGTTTGTAATAGCAATATAATGTCTTTTTTTGTTATCTATACATATCTATCTTCTTGTAATATAATAATAACAATAATATGTTTATTCATCAACAACATTGAGTTTGTACAGTTTATAACAGAAATCATATGTGAAGGAACAAACACAAGAACAGCCATAAAGAAATATATCCGCGCTTGGCTATAGTTCTGGCTATAACTCCTAGTGACATATGTATCAATTGCAGGACAAAAAATAAATAAAGTATCATTACTTTTAACTGAGGAGGAAAAATATTTCTTGGCCCAAGATAAACATGGCTCCTTTGTCCCAAAGTTTTATACATTCTAGGGACCATCACGGAGCTGGCACTATTTCTAGTCTGATGTACTATCGTAGATGTTTCTGTTTTCATTTTATGTTGTTTCAGCAGTCTGTCTGTCAGTATAACTGTCTAATATCGAAGAACCCGCTTTCAATATATAGCAGATCTGAAGAATACCTGAAATTTTTT
Organism: Leptinotarsa decemlineata; assembly: GCF_000500325.1. NCBI lineage: Eukaryota > Metazoa > Arthropoda > Insecta > Coleoptera > Chrysomelidae > Leptinotarsa > Leptinotarsa decemlineata. The sequence goes on from NW_019290378.1 coordinate 93,769, forward strand.
TTTTAAATTATTTTCAATATCCACTTCTGTGTGACTTCTAGTTTTTAAGGTAGTTGTTCGTTAACCCTCCCCAAGCAATTATACCATAACTGAGCTGAGATTCTATATCCCCAAAATAAAGTATCCTCAAGTGGTTTAACGAACAGAAATTCGAGCAGATTTTGAATTTTCTTGTGAGGCCTCGAATTTTCGAGAACAGTTTTTGAACATGTATATCCCATTTGAGATGACAATCAATATATATTCCCAGATACTCAATACTGGTTTGCATCTTTATTTCATATCTATGTTACTATGTATATATTGTATATTCTATAAACTATAATTCTATAAACTGGTCAAGAACTTGGGAAACCTTCTTTTGGGCGCTTCGTATTTATTTAACACCATTTACTGTTGGCAATAATTGTATTGAAACTCTACTTGTATATTTGGTGAATAAATTGTATAGCACTGTATTGTATTATTAAAAAATTATTAATCGGACGAATATATTTCTCTATATTTTTTATTAAAAACGTTTATCATTTTCAACCCTTGCCAATATCTTTTATATTTTAATAGTTTCAAATTAAAGACAATCACCAGATCAGTGGAATAGGCCTAACGGGAAAAGTGGCCTGGAAAAGTGTGCATATTATGACGTTTACAACTATTCCAACTTTTTAAAGAAACTTAAGAAAAAAGTATTCATACATTTTTCATAGTTGATTATCTGATGATCTACATTTTTGTCTGAACTAATTTGATGATAGAACTGACAGTTTTGCTGATAATCCAAAAAATCCGTTTTTTTGACCGAGTAAATTTTTTTACAGGTATCGGATAAATTGAATTTTTTAGATTTCATTCATGATAATTGTACAATCCTACCAAAATAGAGTTGGGTGCGAGTTTTTGTACTTTCACTGCTATTTTTTGGTTTAATTTGACCGAGTTATACCGTTTTCGAGATCTATATCGACACATTTTCCAGAACCGGTATAACAAACCTAAATTATCTCACGAACAGTCATTCATAATTGAAAAATAGAAATACCTCACGAGATGAAAATATTTGAAAGTGATCGTTCATTCAACATGTTTCATCAGTAAGCATAATTTCTCTCATTCCAAGTATCCTAAAAATCCCTCTGAAAATGTTCAACATATTTCAAACAGTTCGTCCTGAAATAAACTCGGAATGTCACCAATTTGTCAGTTATATAATTCCCGAGTATATTTATTTAGAAGGTGGATGTCAATTCCTTCTAGCGAGGGAAACGAAACTCGAGTCACGAATAAAAACAATGACTATTTTTGTTCGCGCTTGTTCTCAAATAATCCTTGTTGTCATTATTGGTCAACCGTCATTTTGTTTATTTCACCGCATCGGGAAACTCCAGGTATTTATTCAGTTGTTTATTGCGCCACTCACAAATGCAAATTGTCACAAATGGGAGAACAACCGGGAGAAGAATACGAATGGTGAACAAAACTAATTTTTTGTGTGGTGTTGTGTGTTTTTTTATTGACCTGTTCTGAATATTTCCAAATTAAACAATTAGAAAATATTAAAATCACAATGAAAAACTTTGTATATTTGTAGAATGGCAAACTTTATTTTACCTTGATGAGATTCTGCGTAAATTTTGTCTTTGAAAAAGAACTGAGAAATGTATAGACAATTATCTTATCTAAACGTTTGGGAGGCCAATATTTGCCGCTGTCTGCAGAAATAATTAATTAAGTAAAAACATTTTCATGTCAAACGGTTTTATTGAAAAAATGATTATAATGATGTAGATAATTTTCTAAATACCAGAAAATATTTCGGAAGTCCTAGGTAGCAGTCACCACACCACTCTCCTCAGCAATCTACGGTATTGATCAGATGAAAAAATAATAAAATCGTTGGGCGTTGTGAAACCTGAGAAAATATGAATAATAGCCAAACGGTTTTATCATTATTTTATATGATCAATACCGTAGATTTCTGAGGAGAATAGTGTGATGACTGCTACCTAGGACCTCCCGAATTATTTTTAAATTTGTAGTACATCATCTACATCATCATAGTCTTTTGTTTTTTCAATGAAACCGTTAAACATGATTTTTTTACTGATTCCACAAGTTTTCAGTTTCTAATTTTGTTACTCAATTCTTCTCATTCTATTCAGTTGATTCAGTTGATTATGTGCCTCTGTGTCAGAAGGGAATATGTAATTCGCCATTTTGTAGCTTTGATCATCATGAATTTGCATCTTCCTCAAAGTGTACTACTATTCTATTAGTCAAACATTGTCATTTGATACCCATATTGGGGTAGTTGTGAGAAAATATGTGATCCGCCATTTTGTTGCTGTGGCCATCTTGATTTTACAATGATACAGAAATCATCAAATTGTATTGTCATCAAAACTGAATGTATGTACCAAATTTCAAATCAATCCGCCAACAGAAAGGGGGTCAAACTTCAATTACTAAATTTGACCCTAATCAACAAGCTAACAAATAAAAGCGTTTCAAAACTCACATTCTGGTGAACTTTGATGTTGAAAGTCTTTTCACAAATGTACCTAATGACAATCGTAAGATCTAAGTTGAAAATTACCTCTGATACACCAAAAAAAGATGGATTATTTTTATACTGGAACAATTAAAATTATTATAAAGAAAACCTATTTTCAATTTGGAGTAGACTTTTATCAGCAAGGCTATGGATTATTCCTTATCTCCTATTTTGTAGACCGCCAAGTCTACAGTACACGTGGACTAGTACGATGCCGGTTCATTTCTATGTATTGTTTTTTTTTGGCCTTTGAGAGAGCCGCCAACTTTAAGAGTGCACAATATCGTTTACTTTGACTATATAAATGCAACTTTTTATAGACTTTCAGAGATGGACAATATATGGCAAATTCAGTTCGTACTGGGAATATCACCACCCCGACTTCTCACGGATATTAAAGTTTTATTTCAACGAATTTACACAAAACAATAAAAAATTATATTCATAAATCTTCCTTTTGATTCACTCCGTTATCCCATTCAGAAAGACAGACACTTTGAAGAAATTTTGCTGTTTTGTATCAAAAAATAACAATGACCTGAATTATTTTTTTGAAATCCGAATGAACGAGAACTGTCAATAAATTTCGCAATAGGGATTGAACAATATGGTCAAATTAATTTTTTAGATATTGTGTTAAAAAACTCGTCAAATCGTAGTGTTACAAAAGTACTCGCTTCGGCGGTGCATTTACTAAAATTAGAACGATACGGAGAAGATTAGCATGGCCCCTGGGAAGGATGGCACGCAAAATCGTGAAACGTTCCACATTTTTCAAAATCAGTATCTACATAATTTGAACCTCCATCAACCAAAAACCTTTTCCGACCCGAATATCCCTAACCCCACTTCATGGACTACCCCAAAAAATCTCATTGATACAAACCTTTACCAGTTCAATGAAAAAAGAAAATAAAAATAAAAAGTTGAGAGATTCCAAGTGTTAGGAATCACACGTTAAAAGATAAGACCTCGTTAGTCCTCAACTCACACAAGTTCTCAACTTTTGAGAGTTGTCGTTCGTATGGGGACGAGAGCTGATTAACGAAAAAACAGAAACAGATTTTTTTAAGTCACATTAGTTCACAACGTTTCGATTGTTTGTATCTACAATCGAAACATCGTGAACTAACGTGACTTGGAATCTCTCAACTTTTCATTTTCTTTTTTCAATTCTTTAATTTTATTCAATTTTGTTCAATTGTTCTATTTTACTTGTATTTTATTTCACTATTATTTCATTTCAGGTTAATTTTGCTTAATATAATTGTTATTTTCAGCTAATCATTTTTAATCCTTCTTTTTTAGTTGTTTCAGATATTTCAAATCATTTTATATAGTAGAAAATGGAAGTCCGAACGAGTGAAATTCATCATGAAACATTGTCAGTCACCTTCAAACAAACAAGAAATGAATGACTTATACGTGTATGAAACTACCTCAAAATTAAAACAAATGCACTGGGGTGTAAATATATCAGCATTAGGTCCATCAAACTCTGCTGTCCCTACATTATACCCTACATAACATACATTGGTTATACCGATAAAACCAGATCTAATTGAATATAGAACTTTCAAAGACTCAAGTATATTAGTAGCCTTTTAGTTCTATTCTCAATAATTCTCAATACCATACCTTCAAATCTGTACTTAGTTGCATGCCAAGGAATGGTTTGAAAACGTCAAATCATTTTTACCTAGTCTGAAGGACCTTTCATGTTCAGCATACCGTTTTTGGAAATTTCGACCACATAAACACTATTACACTCTGGACACTTAAGCTTATACATTCCAGATTTCACTAACTTGTCCACTTCATCTTTGGCATTAAAAAAAAATCAGATAACCTGGCATGTGGTCTGAATGCCACTTCCACATTGTTTTTTCTGAAGAAACCTTCAATTATCTTTGTTTTTTTACCAAAATATCTCAGAGTTTCCTATTTCTTGATTTGTGATTGTTTGATCTGGGGGTATATTAATCTGTAAGTGAACTCATGGCTTTATTTTCTTACTAACTTCTGGATTGTATCTGAGTTGAAACCATTATTATGGCCTTTTTGTGTAATTATATCAATTTCCCTAGCTATATTGTTAGCAGACAAAGGCAGTGAGAATGCTTTGTGCAATATTAAATTGTAGGCTACTAAGTTATGATTGTGATTGTGTGTAATGATCAGGTCTAAGAAATGTATCTATTTCTTCATCTCTGTTTCGAGTGTGAACTGAATGATGCTATTTAGATTATTCATGAATATCATAAATTGGTTCAACTGTCGTGTAGTTCCTCTGAAACAGGTGAGAATATCGTCAACATATCTGTAACAAAAATGAATATGTGTTTACCCATGTCGGAATTCACTATAATGGTCTCCAAGTTATTCATAAATATGTCTGCTAAAAGTGGAATATGAGGTGAGCCCATTGGTAAACCTGAATCCTGTTTATAAAATTTGTTGTTGAACTGTAGGTAACTCTGATTCAAGCACACATAAAAAAGCTGTTGAAATTTCAAAGGAAGTGATATGGTCTACTTTGGTAACGTTAGTTAGAAAAAACATAGAAAGTTTCAATTCTCATTTCTTCATTATGATATCCTACCACGTAGTAATGGCTACATCCATCAATTTATTGAAAATACCGATTATTAGAGAATCAATGGATGTTTTTCTAAAACCACAGTTTTTCCACAAAAACCTAATGGGTTGGTAAATGCCAAACTCGCTTATTATTTCGATTACATAACAAAACCCGATAGCGTTCGTTAATTCGTGAAACCTTCCACTTTTTTTCATTTTCATGCTTTAACCTGTACTGAATAATGACGACTTCACTGCGTACTACGTAGAAATGTTGAGGGTGACACAGCACAACCCTCGCTTTCTAGTTTAGTAGGGCGAGACATTCGAATAATGGGCATTTGTTTGTGTGATAGATGAGTCATAATGAAACCTAATGTTAAAACATGAATACATGAAATGGACGTTGTGATTGACATTCAAACGCATTATTGTTATGAAGGTGCGTGGATCGATACTCTCTACCCCAGGGATATGTTAGATACATCACATAATGTATGCCAGAACCATTTTTTTATATTTATGTGTGCAATACTATTTTATAGGAATCTGATCTGGAAGTGATTCTTTTCTTTTTTCTTCCGTTTAGAATTATGACATCTCAGAATTCGGCAGGTACAGAAGTTTTTCAAATACAAACCTCCAGTAAAAAAATTATACGATTCATTGAGTTGATTCCTAATTGGAATTAGTAATTTCTGATCTCAAATAGATTATTTCATTTCAGTTTGCATCTGAAATTTCTGTTCGTGATCTGAAAATCTCTTGAAGAAAAAGTTGATATTGTCACTTATTGTTATTATTATTTTCCTTCTTTGGAAATTCCCATCTCACCAAAAAGCAATGTGAAAAATTTTTAAAATTATTAATGATTTGCTGGTTTCCCCTCGCTGTGTGTGTTGCTTGTGCTCGGCAATGCGAAAATTCAATGGCCTCTGCAATTCTTGGAATCGCAGTCCGCGTTTGGTAGCCTGGTTTTCGTGAGGCTGCTACGGATAGTGTTACCGGATCTGAAGCAGGTTCTGATGTTGTACTTGGAACCAATTCTTCTCATCCTTTCCGATAATCCTCTGATAAATTTTTTTTGTCTCAAAAGTGAGTGACTTCTGTAGAAAAATTAATTTGCTACAAAAAAGTTTCTCCGATCAACAGTAATGTAATTTCAGTAATTTTAACGATGTATGCATTCTAGTTCATATTTATTCACTAAATACAAAATATAGTCTATAAACAACATTTTTTTAACGTCATAGCGTGTGTTGTAAATAATAATTTATTCTGTAAAATTGAAAATTTCCAATTTCAAGGAAATTTGGTATAAACCATTAATAATATTTACCTTTCCAGCTTTACTGCTAAAAAACTGTTGATTGGATAGTGTTTCCTAAAAAGAACTTTTTTGTAGCAAATTCAATTCCCTACAAAATGTCGCTGTTCACTCATTTTTTTTAATACTGAAAACTCGAGTTGAAACCGAAGAAAAGGTTTCCTCTGTAAGCCTCCATTTGCCTCTATTTTTTTTATAAATTATCAAACTTTCAGGTAGATCCGAAAAAAGTATCGCCTGAAAATGAAAAACCCTAATTAACGTGTGTACTACAGTTTCAAATACGAATTAAACATATGCGTTTCATAATGTCTCACAGAAAAATCGAGGAATAGTCTTGAAGACAAACTTACTGTCAATGAGTTATTTGTTGTGTTTATTATAGTTCAATAATAGTAGTACCCGAAATAGGATTCGTCGTTTGGTATAGCAGGAATAATATCAGATTATTCTTGAATAATATAAGCAAATTAATTTGGAATGCTGAACGAGATATTAGAGTAGCAAATATCGGTATTACTATTTTTCCAAACACTATTATCTCTTATAAAATACTTCATTTTCAATTAAATCAATTTTTTGTAAGATGCGTGATGTGATATGAATACCATTTTTTCAATATGTTCAAGGTAGGCGGAAATGGAGAAATTGGGTGTCGTGAACAAAACAAGATATTTGAAAATCAATTCTTCCTGCATAATGAAATACAACACATTTTAAACATTCTTCATTTTCACTTACAACCCTCACTTCACAGAAGCCGATGACAGGGATCTGACGTATTTACTGTTGTTCCCAATTTGCATTTTGTTTCCGATTGTAAATCATGTCTTACTCAGCATTTTTAGAAGTGGTGAAATCTGTTCTTAGCGACAATTTCGGACCCACAATTGCTACTGAATATTTATTGGGGTACCCACTAACCTCCTACCTGTTTGAAATACAACATTATGATACTCACAAATCAGGTCATAAATGTCGATAAGTTAAATTAGTTTACAGCATGTCTTCCAACCAGTAGCTGACCATTAACATTCCGGCATGTTTTACAGATGAAATACGGTTAAAATCTCAACAAAATGTATAAAAGTTTTATAGCCCAAAAACTTTCCCAATAAACAATATTCTTGAAAGGATTGGTTGGGTAAAAGGATGAATGTTTTCTTTTAAAAAAAACCTCGTTTTCTTGGCAAGAAAAATTATTGGATCACTAAACTAGTTAACCAATATTCTTAGAATACAGTTCCTTCAAAAGAGAAAGACAGTTTATAGGTTATTGCTAATTCAGTTCGAACAGAACGATTTCGTTTAACAAAGTCTCAAAAAATAGCCTGGAGTATAATTTTTATAATCGTCCACTTCTAGAGTTTAGAGTTCTCAGTCAATCTAAGTTTAAAAAAATGGTGAAAGAGTATCTTTTAAGATACAAAGTCAATAAATATTTCAATAACCCAACTTTGATAATATTAATGTTTTATTTCTTTTTCTTTTTTAATTTGTATGCTGGTCCAGCTTTCTATTTTTTCTGACTGCAGAAAATTTCAGATAATTTTACGAAATGTTTGTGGTGTCTAATATTTGTGACTCATTTTGAATGTGAATGACTTGCTACAAACATGTTTGAGTATGTAACGTAGTTATGGAAATCTTGGATTCATTGATGATTCACTTCTTCAAAATATCATTCACAAAAATGGATCAATGATGGGAAATCTTGTGGTACTAGAACCCGAATCAGTTGGAAGTGATGGGATAATTCTGAAAGTCATGGACACTATGTGAGATTTACAAATTGTTCCCAATAGTATTTGAACTGGGATCTTTTCCAACTGAATTCAGAAGTGCTATCTCAGTTTCTGATGATCTTATAGAATGTTCAAACTCTCTCCATACAAATGCATGGCTTTCACTGCAAGCAGCAAGCCCATGCATTGACGCATATCTGCAAACTTGAAATTCGTATAATGGATCACATTAATAAAAATCCATTATTGAATTGAATACGTGGCAACAAGACTAACTGCAAACCGTACGTGAAACGTAAAAAAAACATGAGTTTGGATTTGCCACGAAAGCGACGACGATTTCAAAAATTTTTACTTCAAGGAAATGCAGCGGCGTATCATTTTTGTCTTAACAATGATCCATTGTGTATCATCCCACAGGGAAGTCACTGATAATAAAGAAGCATTGTTTTATTCCCCAGAAAGTTTCTCCTGAAACATAAGAGTCCTTTGCATCACAAACACCTCTAGGATCATGAACGAAATTTGTTTTGTGGAAGAAATCAGTTTTATAGACTTTTTTTAGTTATTTTTCCACCTTCACTATCAAGAGAGTACGAAGAATATATAAACTCTTATCTTTTTTTCGGTGGCTAAAATCTAACTTCACTTACAGAATCCTCATGAAAACAATGAATCTTGCTAAATATCCTCCTTTGACATCTTTCAGGGATATTTCGAAAATAAAACGAACCAATGAAAAAACTGCAGGATTCCTTAGATTTTTCCAATTCTGAAGAAGCCACCGAACATTATCTTCAAACAATTTTAATTTACGATGATTTCACGTAATATTCCGTATAAGGTATTTGAACATACTAACTCATTAGACAACAATGGTTCAGAATATCGAATCATAAATTTTATTCATTCTTCCAACTGATGAATAAACCAAAAGCATGATAATGTTGCATTTCTTATTATCTCATCATTATTCTATAGTTATAATCTCGTCAATGACGTTTATGACAAGTACACAGAGTGTAGAGCGTGAAACTGTCAAAAATAGGTACAGTAGTAAATTATTCAATTATGGTAGAGAATTGTAATCCAACTTCATAAAAATGCGTTGTATAAATGATAAACAGTTTAATTTTTCTATTACACAGTTAACCAACAATCCGAAACAACAAGTATTTTGTTAATTTGTATCTTTGAGTGATGATTGTTGAGTCAATGAGTTATTGTATATAACTGATTGGAAATCTACAATTATCATATGGAGAAATGAATAAAATTCGAATAATTCGTCGGTACAGTGTGTGATTGTAGGCACATTTTTGGATCTAACCAAATGTTGGATTTCCGAACATCTGAATGAATCTTAAAAACAAAAAATTATCAATAATGAAAACAAATTATTCTGAAAGTTAAACTGTTCCCAAAAAAATGGTTTTTGCATGGAATCAGTGATAATCTAGTGGATCTGAAGTCAAATTGAGCTAACATTTCAAAACTCTGAAAGCGTTTCGTTTGTTTCCACTCATTCCACTCATTTTATTCAAAATATTATATCAAAAACAAAATACCCTGGTTCGTATTCTCAAATTCCGAGGTGATTACTTTAACATTTACTTATATAGTTCGAAACTCATCTTCCACCTACAGTAATACAGAAACTATCTGTTTGTTTTAACCATTCTTTTCAAGCTAGTACACTACCCATTTCCTTGATATTTGTGAAATATAATGAGTATATTTGAAAATAATAGCTAACACAGCTAGTGTAAGCTGACATACGCAACATGTCATTTATGATCCATTTTCATGTTCAATTATTCATTTCAAACATCTTTTTCTGATTTTTGTACTTCTCCATCTTCATACAATTTTTTCAATATGATTATAGTCTGAACGTGAGGATGGGTACTAAATTCACCAGAGTTTTAAGAGTTAACTAACAAAAATAAATTATTTTTCAAATCGAAAGGTATATTTTAAGCAGAGAATAATTTTTTGGAAAAGAACGGTGGTTTTGGCTTTCTAATTTTCTATCTTGATACAGAAAATGTGGAAAGCTTGCAAAGAAAGGAAGAAAGCAATCAATGTCATATAAATTAACTGAAATAAACTGAAAGAAAAGGCCCTCTCAAAGCAGATTTTTCCATATAAACATTGAATTACACAAAAAAAAATTGTGAAACAAACACTTTCATATGAACGCTGATTTTTACGAAAAATACTTTTCTCTATTCCGTTTGTATTCCAAACATTCGTAATGGAATTGAATAAGATATCATTCATGGGATTGCTACACAATTAGTAAATGAAAAGGGGAAATGTATTTTACTTACATGGAACACTGTCATCCTCACTGGTAGACATCCGATGTTTTGCCGTAAGGCACTTGCCTTATTGTTACTTCTTTGCATGGATTTGATTGCTTCCTTCCTTTCTTTGAAATATTCCCACATTTTTTGTATCAAGATGAGGAAGAAGAAAGCCAAATTGTTTTCCCAATATATTATTTTCATTTCAGTAGTATCATTTAGAAAATATATTTCATAATTCAAATTTAAAAAAGAGAATTCTAAATAGTGAACTGTATCTCTTGAAGGAAATTTGATATGCAAATATCCAATGGATGGGTTTCATCATGGAAAAGTTTAGAACAGGAAGCCTCTTAAAGATTGTCTACGAAAGACTAACGTGGCAAACCAGCCCGTCTCACATATTGAAGAAGGTAGAAACACTACACGACAGGTATATTAGGGACAGAGCTATCAGACCACTGCATGGAAACCGACATATTGACAGATCAGATATATCGATGGAAACAACTTGAACCGAATCACGAAATGAGCAGAATATGTGTTTATAAGAAAAAGGAAGGGTCTTCACTTGATTTTTTAGACATCGGGCCTGAATTTGAAAATCAATGGTAGCACGGGCAGCAAAAAGTTCTGCTCGAGGAACTAACATCCAGAGTGGATAAGTTGGTCAGAGAGACTTATGGGAAGACATAGGGTTTGGAACCAGACAACGACGTATGTGCTCTACATGATGGCGGTTAAACCCATGATAACATATGCATCCAAGGTCTAGTGACCAAGGACGAAACAAACGACCGCTGGTAATGAAGTAAGGAGAATGTGAAGACTTGCATGTTTGGTGAAAAATAACTTTAACAGTTGCATTGGAGACACTTTCGAGTCACAAAGTACTAAATGCAGATGACTTGGTCATCAACAAACCATTAATATTATAACAATATGGACTAGTGAAAAAGGCTGGAGACGAATTTCACGAAATTGAACAGAGGGTTCATGACCTCCAAAACTTCGAAGTGAAGAACTAACATCTAGAGTGAATATGTTGATCAGATAGACTTACGGGAAGACAGGGTTCAAAACCAGACACGATGTATATGCTCTACATGATGATGGTTAAACCCATGATAACGTATGCATCGAAGGTTTGGTGACCAAGGATGAAACAAACGACCGTTGGTAATGAAGTAAGTAGAATGTGATGACTTACATGTTTGGTGAAAAATAACTTTAACAGTTGCATTGGAGACACTTTCGAGTCTTCTCCGTTCACATTCTGTAATAATTGGTGGAGCAAGGGTAGGTCAATTCAATATGGGAATCAGGCAAAATAAAAATGATAATTATGACATGTTGGAATAATTGAAAATAGCTGACTAGCATGTTTGAAAGAATTTGTTGGAACAAAAACAACAGAAATGGATTCGCTAATTTGTGAACCAAACGAATCATTGTGAAAAAAATGATGATGATTCAATAAATGGCTGAACAATTACTGGAATGTCGAATATATACAAACAACTGAAAATATAATGAAATAACCAAAATAAATTAAGACAAAATTGCAAAAACTGATAATAAGGAAATATGTAAAAAAATACCAATTTACTTAACAACGTTCAGTACTGATGAGACAAAATTTTCGTGAAATGAAATGAAAGAAGAAATTGAAAAGTTTCATCATATTTTGTTATGAGGATTTCCACTCCAGGGATGATGAGAGAATCTAGATAATATGAACCCTGATTTTAGGCAAAATCATTATCAGTATCAGTTTGGAGAAGTGCCAATTCATTAGGTGGACCAGTACACCAACTGAATGTTCAGAGACGAAAATTATGGGTATAATAGTCTAGGTCTCCTGATCTGATGCCTCTAGTTTTTTTGGGTGGTTTGGAAAACTCAAAAAGTGAACTATTATTAACGATTAACATTGAATACAACACAATGTTGAAGTTCTGTTAAAATATTGAACCAACATTGTCATAAGGAGAACTATCATTTGTATTCAGCTTGACGGATGACATGTTCTAATGTAGCGAAAATTATCGTTTTCAACTAGGTATTTCATAATATTCCATTGAAAATTCATTACTATAACGTTTTCACCTATAATATATGATGTATTTGAAGTTTTCCTAACTTTGATTAGAAAGAGAAGAGATGTTTGTAATAAATGAACTCAAAAACTATTTGACCGATTTTCACAATGGGAAACGTTCCTCAATTTGGGTTATTACAGCAAATGCAGGTTTGAACGAAATAAAGTTGAGTTTATTTCATGAGTTTTTCAAATTCACTTCGAAAAGTATTCAAATTGATGTTTCAAATGATGAGTTTCGATTTTCAAAGGGATTTGTTTCTAATTCACATATTGGCAACAGCGTCTACATCAAGTTGAAATAATTTATTCGTACCTAGATATTCTACTTTAAAAAAGGAAAATTATCTTTAAAAATCAACAATTAAGGCAAAATATNGTATATTTGGTCTGTCTCGAGGGTCAGTAAATGTAAAATCTACTATCATGGAAAATAAAATTTACAAAATTCTCATAGCATATAATATTTTCAAATTAATTACACTGGTCGAAAAAACTTGAACTGTATTTTTGTAAAAAGGAAAACTTATATCCAACTTTGAATTTACTAGGGTCACTAACTAATATTGTATCGATGAAAAGAAATTGACACAACAGGTTTTTGTCTTGACATCAAAGCATATATTTTGGTGAAAATTACAAAAATCAACTACACTCAGAGAAATTATTACTTACTATGCAATAAATATTTATGATTTTCGTAAATATTTGTCTTCTGGTAGGTTCCTCCTGAGTTTCCAACAATAATCTGCTAGCATTCCTGGGCTTCATTTCCATTGATAACGCTTCTCTATTAAGTAAATGTCCTGATGGAATCTCTTCCGTTGTTCGTCACTCACAGCACTCAAATCTAGATGACAGTCAAACATACATATTTTTTAGGACATATTATACCCCAAAGCTTTATCTGACATTATTAGTTCCTCTATTAAGTCTTTGTGTTTTCCGCATTATGATTTCGTAGGAAATTTTGGACAACGCTCACAAAACATTTCCAGGCGTTTTTCTCCTGGTCATTTAGTTCTCCTTCAGAACTCTTAGCCTTCAAATATTCTCCCTTCAATTTTCGCGTCGCTGAGTTTGGGGAATTTCTCTTTCAGATATAAAAATCCACTGACATCTTTGCGTAAGCTTTTACAAATTTTTCCATCAGACCGTGAGCAACGGTAGTAAAAGTATGTCATCAGGGTTCACCAAAGGCTTATTTTAAACATTTTTCGGCCTGGAGTAAGCCACATTTCCTTTTAATAGTGACTTTTTCTATCTCTGCTGTCCCATTCACAAATAAAACAGCAAAATTTTGTGTAATTAACATGTAATCCAAGCAAATAATAAATAACTTTTAAAACGCCGCAAATTTTCCAAGCGTGTTCACTGTATTTAATTTTTTCAAGAAGAAATCTCATATTTTCGTAAGTCTCTTTCATATCAGAATTATGAGCAACCGACACTGAAGGGAGTTTGTTTGTGTTATGCAGAAACACTACTTTCGAACTAGTTTTTTAGGAGTCAATGAACAGTCGCCAGTGACTTGGATCATATTCAAAATTCAATAAATTCATCACAACATAAATATTATTACAATGGACTTTAGGAAAGTAAGATTTCAAACAGAAACAGAGAGAGATTTCATCGTCACAATGTCGAAAATGAAAAGCTTTTGTATCAGGAGAGAGTAAATTTTAGTCCTTTAATCTAGACCCCAAAAGCTCAGCCTGTTTATTTAGACAAATTCAAATCATGTACTGAATCGTTTAAATCACTTTGTGTCAATAAGTACGGTTCACGAATGACTTTTTCGAGAGTTGTAGAAAAATTGCGAACTGGGTCATTTCCTTCTACTATAAAGCATCGTCATCATACGAGATCTGTTAAAACTGAAGATTTAGAGATCAATGTGATGGCTTATATTATTATTCATCCACATGTTTCTATCCGTACTCTTGCAGAAGAAGTCGGTGTGAGTAAATCTAATACTTCAACAAACCAGATATTGCCTGTCACATAAAATGTGGGACATCCGGTATATTTATAATGGGGGTAGGCCAACATAAACAAGACATATCACAAAACTCATGTAACAAAAACACTGTTGACCTGTGTTATCAATTGATTTTAAAATCATTCTTGTGAAAAATAATTCACCAAAACACTTGCTTGAAGAATACATTTCATTAAAACTGACAAAATTGTATTCAGAAATCAACTAAATGATGATTGATGATGGTGGGATTTATATTGAAACATTCATTATTAATATTTATAATTCAAGGTCTTTGGTAATATATTGTAATAAGAAGCTGAGATTCTTGAATTTACTAGAATGAAACAACAACATAAACTTTAACAATTTCTTGAGCTAAACCCAAACCCTGAAGTAGTTTTCATGTAGAAGCTTTTGAAAATATTGAGATAGGAAAGTAGGAAAGCTTTCAAAATAATTGAACATTTCTGGATGCATAAAATTAATAAATATGCCCCACTTCACAGTGATTGTTGTGCCATGAGAGAGTACTAATGCCTAAACAATAATTTGCCTTTATATTTACCTCGCAGCAATCTTTGTGTAACTACTAAGCAATGGAAATATCCTGGTGGAAGCAATCTTTTTCTCAAATCAATGAGGTTTTTCGGAAAATGGTCCGGATGACTACAAATGAAGTAAAATTTCATATTTACGTTGCAGCTAAGTTTCTGAGCAAGCATGTGCATGTTCAACTTTCTTCGAAAGTTTTTCAATTTTTCGTTCAGCGTCATATAAAAAGTCAGAATTCTATTTGCCCAAAAAGTAATAAAAAGCTAATAGAACCGTGTCATGAAATATATTCCGTTATTTTTTCTTTTTCGAATAACCTATTATTCATTTTCGTCTTTCAGGATGATATGATGTTTTTCCAGTCTTACCTATATCAATTAAAGAGATAATGAGCAATATTCACTTCATTGTTCATTTCCTAATTTTTTTGGGTATTTGGCTGAGTTGAATGTATTGACAAAAATTTACAGTATTATCATAAGCCAATTGTGAGAAAGTCATAATAAAAATTTTTTCAACACCTGCGATTTTCATATCATTCCATTTCATTTTATCGACCAATACATTCGAATATTCTGTTCGAATGTTTTTTTCTTATTTCTTATTCAGTTCCTACTGTAATCTGTCCCAGCAGACTAACAAGGTCACAGTCAATAAATTAAAAACTTTATGGTTAGAGAAAAGTTTTATGGGTCAGTATAACGAAAACTGTGACTTATATTGATATTTATGATTCGAAAATGTCAGGTAGTCATCCCATTTAACTGTTCTTCAGAAAACATATTAAAAAAAACGCTACTCCTGTTCTTCAAAAAAATTTTTACACTTCATTAAAGCGGTAAAAAAAAATTGTATAGGAACCCCCGATATATCCAAGATAACTCCTGATTTCTACAGAATTTTTGAATCCTGATGTTAATGAACACCAAATAGAAAAATATTCACTTGTTTTTTATTATTGAATATTATATTTCAATGTATGATTTTTTATGAGATATATTTGCACACACTAATATGAGTCGAAATGCGAGGTGAAAAGTTCAAATATATTTTTCTATAAACCAGATGATCCTGAGTCATATTTTCATTACATTATGGGTTACAAAGGTTGTAATTGATTAATTAACAATTGTCCATTGCTTACAGAACAATGTGGCAAATAAATTATTTTCCATACATTTCTTCATAATTCAACCTGATTTTATGAATATATATTTATTATGCAAGGGTGGAAGAGCAAAAACATGTTCTTTGAAAAATATTTTTTAAATCTGACTTTGGGATAATCGTAATTGTATATCTGTTGGACTTATGAATTCATAAAAACATTAATATCGTTAGCATTGTTTAAATATTTGTTTTATGTTCATTCAGATTATTTATTTATTATTTCTTTACAATAATTTTTCCCATTTCTGCCCTTAGACGTTTTCCTTATCATTGTATTGCATGTATTGGTAAAATATCGGTCATATGATGTTTTCTGTTAGACGTCTGCAGATAAATTGAAATGAATTGAAATGGGTATATTTTTAAGACAAATAAGTTTTTGGAAAGAAGCTTTCTGGCTTTCATTTCTCCGTCTTCATACAAAAATTTGTGGAAAGCTTTCAAAGAAAGAAGAAAGCAAATCAGCTCAAAATAAACTCCTCACAAAGGTGTATTGATTAGGCATAGAAGTTACTTTAGACACAAACTGAAAGAGAAAGCCCTCACCGAAACAACTACTTTACTCATATTAACGTTGAATTACTCGAAGGAAAACATACTTTCGGAAAAACCTCTTACATATGAACATTATACGAAAATTATTTTTTTCTAGTTTTTGTACGAAGACGAAGGAGTGGATGCCAAAAAGTTTGTATACAATGTGTCAGTTTGAAAACTTACAATATACTATATATCACAAATTGTCAAAACTGTTTATAGGATAGGAAGGAGAAAATAAAATGAAACACAACCTCCCCTCAACTCTTTAGGCCCCACCTAGCCTAACTGAAAAAAAGCAAATCCCTACTTAAAATATTTTTTAAATATGTTTTTCCGCTATCGCACCCCTACGAACGATAACCCTCAGTAGTCGAAACTTGTGAGAGCTAAGAACTAGAGGCCTTACCTTTTATCGTGTGATTCCCAATATGGGCTGGACGATAGCACGTGAAAATCGAGCATTCAGTTTGTGGCTTGAACCATCGAATGACACAAAGCACCCACGTCGAACCGCCCGGCTACCGACCGACCCCTAGTTGTGATACATTTTTGAAATTAAATGAAAATGAAAATGTTATTCAATAGTACATTCAATGGGTGTAATGAATTGAATAAACACTTATTTTCCTGTTGTGCAAAGAAGTATTTTTGGGGTTCAATTAAATGTCATTAATGTTAATAATTTGTATTATCACTATTATCTTTCGGCTAGATACCTGAATGCGACGCATCCTGACAAAAATATAAGTACATAATATTAACGTTGAATTACTCGAAGGAAAACATACTTTCGGAAAAACCTCTTACATATGAACATTATACGAAAATTATTTTTTTCTAGTTTTTGTATGAAGACGAAGGAGTGGATGCCAGAAAGTTTGTATTTCTTAACCCTAAAATAGTTATGAACAATTACGTCGTATACAATGTGTCAGTTTGAAAACTTACAATGTACTATATATCACAAATTGTCAAAACTGTTCATAGGATAGGAAGGAGAAAATAAAATGACACACAACCCCCTTCAACTCTTTAGGCCCCACCTAGCCTAACTGAAAAAAAGCAAATCTTTACTTAAAATATCTTTTAAATATGTTTTTTCCGCTATCGCACCCCTACGAACGACAACCCTCAGAAGTCGAAACTTGTGAGAGCTAAGAACTAACGAGGCCTTACCTTTTATCGTGTGATTCCCAATATGGGCTGGACGATAGCACGTGAAAATCGAGCGTTCAGCTTGGGGCTTGAACCATCCAATGACACAAAGCACCCACGTCGAACCGCCCGGCTACCGACCGACCCCTACTTGTGATACATTTTTGAAATGAAAATGAAAATGTTATTCAATAGTATATTTGATGGATGTAATGAATTGAATAAACACTTATTTTCCTGTTGCGCAAAGAAGTGTTTTTGGGGTTCAATTAAATGTCATTAATGTTAATCATTTGTATTATCACTATTATCTTTCGGCTAGATACCTGAATGCGACGTATCCTGACAAAAATATAAGTACATCCGCGAATCGGTATCAGTGCAAAATAAAAAATGGAATGCAGCATGCCAAATTGAGGTCTTTGGACAATTTGCATTAGATCATCAAGTATTTGCAATGAGAGGACTATCACGTGAGTCGGTGAGGCAGGTGTTGAAACTTCGGTGTGGTCCGTACGAAACGCAGATCCTTCAAGTAGGCGTAGGTGTTACAGATCGCCTGCGCCGAATTGACTTTTGTGAATTAATAACTGAAGTAATTCGCGCTGAAGTTATACTATTGAAACATATTTGTTTCAGTGATGAACGTACTTTCATACTGAATGAATAAACTTGAAGCCACCTGATTTTTTTTTTGAATTGAAGGATACAATTATTCGAGCATGTCGCGCCATAACAAAAACAATATTGGCTAACTTTTGTGTTAAGTTAGGAAATAGAATGTATCATTTTTCACAAAACAACGGAACAAACACACTTCAAACATTTATTTGATTGACATTTTCAACAAAACTGTAGTCAAATATAACTTTATTGAACTTTGTTTTTGAAGTGAGGTTTCACAGTTATTGGTACACATTTTACAATTATTATTTATATCATCCAATAGTATTTTTCATGAGCTCTATAATGATGTGTCATTAGTGGGAGTTTGCTTTTAATTTTTGTCAAGTGTAACATTCCAAAATACAAGGCTTTCAGAAGACGGTCATGAATACATAGTATATAAATCATTTCATATGAGATCAAAATAATTAGTCAATTTGAATCCTGAAATGATGTTTTCAAAATTAACTTGTAATAATGTCATTGAGCAGTGTCGTTGCTTTTCGAGTTTGAAAGCCGTGGGTTTTTGGAATTTCTTCCTGACGTTTCGCTGGCGCGAGTGGCTAGCTTCTTCAGAGGTTTAACCATCATGGCTTGCTATCCGATGACTACCCTTTTAGGCTTCGTAAAGCGTTTTAATGCCTTGTCAGGTAATCAGTTGTATTTGTACCTGTATTCGTACCTGCACTTGAACCTGGAACATTAACAATCTTGCTGCCTGTTCGTTATTCGCGAATTCTTCAAATTGGGATTCCATATTGATTGAGATTCACCGCTTCTTCTTTTCTGTTGAAATTATTCGTGTGTTTGTGGATCTCTATTGCCTCCCATACCAGTCGGCTATGGTATCCCTGGTTGGGGGGCAATTAGTTCTGTGTTCTCAAACAAAATTCTGTGGTCTCCTTCACTCAGTGCCTGTTCTGCCACAGCTAACTTGTCTGTTTGGCCTAGTCTGCAGTTACTTTTATGCTCTTTTAGTCTTGTTCCCATAGATCGTTTGGTGGTTCCGATACATACCTTTCCACAAGTGCACGGAATGCGATAGACCCCTGCTGCTGATATTGGGTCTCTTTTGTCTTTAGCCGACCTGAGGCTTTGTTGTATCTTCCTCGTGGGTTTGAAGACTGTTTCGATGTTGTGTTTGCCCAATAGTTTTCCAATTCTATCCGTGACCCTAGGGACAAACGGTAGATATGCGCGTGCAACCATCTGATCCTTTTTCGCTTTCTGAACCGTGGTGCCCTTCGATCTCATGGCTCTTCTGGTCTCGGAGGCACTGTATCCATTCGATCTCAAGGTCACTTCCAGGTATTTCAGTTCCCTCTCCAGATGTTCCAGTTCACATATTCTCCGAGCCCGTTCCGTTAGAGTAGAGATAACTCCTCTCTTTTGGCTAGAATGGTGGTTCGATAGTGCGTGCAAGTATCTATCCGTGTGTGTGGGTTTTCGATACACTTCGTGGGTTAGTCTGGTACCATATTGTTCTACTAGTACATCTGGGAAACCTATTCGTTGGTCTTGCTCAATCTGCATCCTAGCAACGTCACTGAAAACCTCAGCCGTGAAAGTCTAAACCATTTTGTCAATGTTATTGAGCATTCCTAATACCTCTTGATCTTCAAATATTTGTTAGTTTTCAATTATAATACTTTACTGATTTCAATACTTTTGGTATATCAGCAGAATTAAAAGTTTCCATAGATTGAGAAAACACATTTTAATTTATCTTTTTAATTATTTTTGGTATATAGCACATTTGTTTTCGAATTCAATATTTCACCAAATATTCCAATCATGAACAAATATTATATCTAACAACTAATAGTGAACTTCATAATGGTGCAATCATGTATAGATAATCAATAAAACCATTTCCTCGCGATCATCTCATTACGAAATTAATTGTTTACAACTATTTTGATATATGTGCAGATGTCTTTAACGAACCATCATCTGTCAAAATCTGTTTCCGTCAACCCGCTGTTGACGGAAACCCCTACAAACAGCAAAACTCAAAAATCGAAACTTGTGCGAGTTGAGAATCAACAAGACTTTGCCTTTCAACGTGCGATTCTTAGCACGGGTTGAACGATAGGCAGTGAAAATGGATCGTCCGGCCTATGGGCTCGAACCACCGTTTCATCTAGGCGCTCCATTGAATTAGTGTAACAAATCGCTCATGCCAACCCAAGTGGCTACCGTCACGCCAATATATTACCGATATTTTGCAAATATACTGTTTACTGGGAAAACCACTATTGAAAGTTCTTGATTATCTGGATGGCAAATATCTGGGTTGAACTTGAAAGAAATCAAAGCTAGCGTGACACCATGGAAAAATATTTTTCGACAACGAGAACATCAGATATTTAGGACGCGCCTGCGCACTGGGCATTCAAGATATTCTCACAATCAAGCACCTGCTGAAGGGCGAAGGAGAAAACAAGTATGACTTGTGACGGTGTTTTTTTTTTTAGTGGGGTGTCCCATCTTGAATGAATAGAGGAAAAAGTGGCAGGAGGCCAAATATGGTAAATACGGTGGCTGAGGCATGGTTGCGGTGTTGTTTTTGACCTAAAAATTGCAAACAAGCAATGACTAGTGCATTATCGTGATGCAAAAGCCATGAATTGTTTTCCTACATATCTGGACGTTTGCATCTTATTGCTTCCCGCAAGCGGCGCATAACTTCATGATAATACTCTTCATCAACCTTACGACCATGTGGCGGGAACTCCTGATACTCTGCGCCACAGTAATCTGAAGAAAAAGTGAGCAAAACTTCAAAGTTTGATCGAACTTGACTTGCTTTTTTTATTCTTGGCTCTCCTAGGCACTTTCTTCGGAATGATTGGACTTTGGTTTCAATATCATAATCATATACCCATGATTCGTAACAAGTTATGACCCTTTTATGCAAATCTTGATCGCAGTTGACGACATTCAACACTTTCTGAGCGATGCCCATGCGAATGTGTTTTTGGTCAAAACTCTGCAATTTTGAAACGAATTTCGCTGCCACATGCTTCACGCCCAAAATTTATCAAAAAAATGCCAAGCAATTTTTTGCATGGCAACAATGTCTCTAGGTAAGGTTAGATTAGGTCAAAAGTGAGTGGGTCTATTCGACCCTCCACCGCAACCCACAAGGATTTACTGTGGCTCACATCTTTTCACACTTGACCAAATGAACCCAGCTTCTTGACGAAGCCAATTAGTTTGTATGTTGAGTTGTCTTTCAGGTCAGATGGTGAGGTACGGCTCTATTGAACTTTAAAAAAATCTGATTCTGTCCCCAGCGGGGCAGGCACAAAGTATATGCTCTGCTGTTTCATCGTAAATGAGATAGTCGGATAGTCAAGGTGCAAGATTCCTACTTTGATACCCGCGACAACCTTTCCATTTGAGGGTTTCTGCACGTCAGCTACAGCTGATGATGCCTTAGATTCACTCGTGCAGGCGTTTTCGACTCTGGTTTTAGTGAATCATCACTTGAGTTTGTTAACCTGCTCATGGGGGGTTTGTTCCTCCACCTGAGACAGATTCTGCGTACGCCGCTCAAGAATTTGGTGCAAGGCTGTTTCATAAGGTACCCTGCTCTTGAGGAGACCACTCAGTCGTTTTTTGGCTGCACCACCTAACCTTTTTTTTTAGTTTCAGTTATTGGATCAGGAATTGGAGTGTTGAGAAGCTCTCGCTCCTGATCTAAATTTACAGGGAGGTCACTTGGAGTTGTAAGCTCGACATCCATCTCCTCTGTAGAAAGAAAGAATTGTTAAGTTTATTCTGTCCATAAAAGTCCCACGAGTAGCTAGAGAAAGAATGTCAATCACGGCAGAGCCCCGCATTACCATGACAAGGCGATGCTACGACGAGAGAGCGCCCGGTATTTCGCAGGTTCCGTAGTGTCAGCTGATGGGTTCAGTGTCATTCATCCTCTCCGCACAGATCCACACCTTAGAATCAAGCCATCGTTGGGATACCATTCAGTTCGGGAAAAACTGAACCACAAGTGATTCTGTCATTCCCGTATCCAGCGGGGCTACATGGACGAAGGCATCCGATGGCCGGTTTGCTCAACCCCCACATCCCAAGCCAATGCACTTGCCAAAAACAGCATGCACAGTGGTTCAAGCAGTGAAAGATGAACAAGGACAGTCAACACGCCAACCCGCAATGTCTCTAATAGTGATTCAACAAATATCCATAACAATTTGTTTCACTTTCCCAACATTTTCATCGGGCGCTCGCCCGGGGGAGCGTCGTCATTCACATCTTCTCGAGCTTCTGCGAAAAGCTTGTTAACATATTAGTGACTCAAAGTTCAATCACCATATATACCATTGTCAACATTTTGGATGTTTTTGAGCACTCAATTTCATTTTTCATACAAAATTTTATATCTTTAATCTACTTTTTACGATAGCAAATAATCGCCGAACACCTCTGTCTTTTATGCATCTCGCCAACAAAGTGAACATGCTAAATACTTAAACTGTGAACATATGTTCAAGACAAGTGTACCGCGAAATTTTCTGAACAGACCTCGTATATTAGAGATTCTTTCATACTTATACCCAACTCGTCATCTAAGCATTTCCTTGTTTCACAAAATAAAAACAACGGGAATGAGGTTAACTGTCCAAAAATTTGTTAAGTGAACAAGTTAGTTTACGACTTGACCACAAGCTGTATGAGTGCTGAATGGGACACTTGAAGCATTTTTATGATCGTGACAAGGTCTTATTGTGTGAAGCCATATAAATCTGTTAATAGTTCACACGATATAATGGTTACAACAAATGTTGCTTGATCGTGAGAATTCAACCTCAGCAAACTACGAGTGTTGAAACAATATGAAAAACGTTGGCTTTTTGAAATTAAAATGATTGTATTTCAAAAAAAAACATTTATGGTAATGTATGCCACTTTTTAAGGTTTTGAAAATGGAAAAATAACATTGTGAAATATCAATGAGTGACAGAGTCAACTAGTATGGGCTGAAAAGTCCCGGCCTAAGAAGGGGAAAACGTGTTTGTTTTTGTTCCAAATTGGCTTTATTTTTCAACGTTATCATTGCGTTGCCGATCTAACATTTCCATTCCACTTTTGTAGAACTATTTAGCAGTTATTTGCATAGCTGCGAAAATTGAACTTCGCCTTTTTCTATAACTTTATATATGACATTTTTCATTTCGCCTTCTGATGAGGATGATGAGGTTTTCACAATCTAACTTCTTTCTGTGAGATCATTTTCGAACCGCTTGTGGGTAATTCCACGGATGCCATAGTGCCGTATTATGCTATACATAATACGGTAGACGTGGGATTCATTCAAATTCCAATTCAAATTCCAATTCATATACTTTTGTCATTGTTTTGATTTACTTGTGGCACGGTCCGTTTTTTTTTCTTTGCCATCCGCGGTCGTTTCTTTGCAATTTTGGCCTTCAAACGCTCCAATAACACAATATAATTTTCAACAATGACTGTATTATCCTTTCTAAGATAGCCTATGAATATTTCTTATCGGTAAGCAATTTTTCGAGGTCTCTGAACAGCCAGTAGTAGCTGGAAGCCAAATCTGGCGAATACGGTGGGAGCAATTCTCGAAAAAATCTAAAAATAATTATCCAGCCTACTTTGATGGTGCATTGATGAAGAAAATTCCAAGTAAAACAGAATTTTGGTGTAAATACAAAAGAAACGGTGACATTCACGGTTTTCACGAATTCAAACGTCTTCAGGCAGAAATCAAAGCAGCCATTGGAACAGCTTATAAAAAATTCATTCAGAAAACTGAGAGCGAGATTATCCATAACCCCAATAAGTTTTTGTCATTCATTAACAAGTCAAAATATACGAATTTCAACATTGAAATTACTTATGTCATGCATCTGTCGTGTGGAGTCCCTGCTATCAGGTTCATATAAATCAACTAGAAGCCCTACAGAGGCGCTTCCTAAAATATATGTATTTTCAACTTGAAGACGCGTATCCTACTGTAGAAATACCCTATTATGAATTGTTTTTAACTCAAAATTTTTGTAGTCTCATTTCTTTTTTTATTCAAGGTCATAAACAATATCATCACCTGCTCTCAAATGTTACATATGTTGAATTTTTGAGTTCCTAGACGGTAATCTAGGAATAGTGTCACATTTAATCTCAACACTCCTCGTACAAATATAATGAAAAAATCTTCCATTTATACAATGTGCGATACCTCTAATTCTGTTAGTCATGTCCTAGATATATTCAACTGCCAGATTATACAAATCAAAAGAGATTTCTTAGCTTACTGGTCATTTTGAATTTTTTTTGAATTTTGTGGACATTGAAATAAATAATGATGACTTCATATTTCACATCATATTTGCGTTACCTTCAACGTTATTTCTGCGAATATGAGCTTTTATCAAGATTTGAATAGGAACTGATTTTATTTTTTGTCCTTCTCTTTCGCTTCCAGTTCGATTCCCATTTTCCCGATTTAAACTGTTATTTCGATTTGGATAAACATTCAAACTTCCAATCAATTATAATGTGTTTGTGATTCATTACATTTCCCAAAAGTTTCATAAACACGTTGTTGGTTTAACCCGAGACCATATATTGAAATATCCCTTAAAAATTTATGTCCACACTGCTTCCGAGAGATATCCCATTGTTTGTGCATCCCAGTACGATTGACATTATACAATTTGCGCAATTGATGAATAATTTTGATATATACGTGTACGCCTGTCCATATTGATATACGATGTCGAAGTTTTGATGTGATTTTTATTTGATCTATGTATGATTATTTGTAAAACGTACTCAATATTTTATGTGAAATTTGCATTAACTGATTGATTCTCATAGAGAAGAGAAATGAGTTATTTAAATTACGAAGCTATTGGGGAAGATAAAATCTTGGATCCTTTATCGTAGCATGTTGTTTATTTAGACTTTCAAAAAGCCTTCGATCAAATAGACCTTTATGTTCTTCTCAGAAAATTGACGAAATTGGGACTCTCTAACCAACTGCTTACTTTAATTGAATCATATCTAGTTAACAGAAAACAAATCACCGAATATGAATCTTTCAAATTTTCCCAGTACGTAGTTACATCTGGGGTACCACAAGGTTCCAATCTTGGACCTCTTTTATGAACTCTTCTAAACTATNTATATTTAATATTATTTCATGATCTACATTGAGGAGATACTTTTTGAATATATTTTTTATTAGTGGTATCGAGTTGACTTTCATTAGCTTATTTTTATGCATATCGTCTAGAAAGTTATAGAATTTAGTTGCTAAAAAACTGAAACAACGTTGTCCTTCCGATTTTTTTCATGTCTGTATTCGTACCAACATTTTTGTTTTGTTCCTTGTGGTATTACTATACTCTAACTGTTGAAGGGTGTATTTATTTTTACTCATGAAAATTACTATGTCGTGTAAATACAACTTTTTGACGCTGAGGATAGCTACATCCTCAAAAAGCTTTTTTGACTGATACGAATATTTTTTTGATAAATTATTCTGGAATTTTTTTCTGTACTATCTCAAGTTTTTGAAGATACCATATCACAGCTAAGGATACCATATCACAATTGTGACTCCACAAGAGCATTATATAGAGTTTTGAGGGAACGAGTATCTAATATTCTATTAAAGCATTTGAATCTACATAACAATGGTCTTGAACTTTTTGTTACTTCGTCGATATGATGACTCCATATCAAATGACAATCTATTGTAACCTCTAGATATGGGACTTTCTGTGCTTGTTTGATCCATATCTCTACGTACTCGACTCCCATCAAAATTAATGTTGGTTGCTTTTTGCAGACAAGGCTCATGAACCTATTTTTAATTTTGTTTCCTCAAAATTCTCCTCAAATTTCTCCCCAGTCATATTTAGCACGATATCATATTCATTACTCAAAAATCTAATGTACTCTTGATATACCAGAAATTTTTCAAAGAGTTTCACTAAATTTTTGATATAAATGTCATATATGTTGGTTAAATCATGATTTTTTTTACACCCTTCATTTTAAACTAATCATTACCCGTTTGACAGCAGGTAGGTAATGGCTCATTTAGAATACAAGTGTATTCTAAAGTAATGGCAGCCACTTCCGTAAGAAATTTGAAAAAATTATGAGATATATAACATTTACTCTGAATAATATGATCTCATGAATACATTCATTTGTCCGAAAACCAAAATCAGTGAATTTTCTCTCCAAAATCTCTGTAAACTCGGAATAAAAATCATATTTTCAGTGAATTTATTGTTCAACAATTTGTGGGTAGATAAGGAATCTAGTTATATCCGTGAATAAACAATCATTTGTTTTAATTATGAGTTGTCATTCAGTATCTCGTAAAAATTCAAAATGAGTGATAACGATCAAGAAATTTGTACTACCACACCAGATATTACCGAGCAAGCAAATATTGTGATGAATAATTTGCTGCCAACAAAATCAAGAGAAAAATACGAATTTAATTTCGAAAATTTCATGACTTGGAGAGAGAAAAAAAACATAACGTTTCTTATTAGTCAGTGGGCTATGCACTGACGCCTGTCGGATATAATATAAGGCGTCAGTCAATTAAACCTACTGTGTAGGGATATCGACACTGGCTTGAACGTTTAAAGGTCATTTGCCTTAGATAACTTCTTTTTCCGAAATCGTTCTTCTCGTTCATTTCGAACTTTGAAACCATCGTCATTATGTGCGATTTACACTCTGCTGAGAAGTACCCTGAATATCAAGAAAATGTGGACATCAGCAAATTACGTGTCTCTCTAAAACGCAAATCTGATGGTTATAAACCAAAGAAATCGTCGACGCTTACCACTGAACAAATAAATCAATTCATTAAGGAAGTTCCAGATAGGAAATATTTGTTTTCAAAGGTAACACAACTCCGCAGAAATGGTAGTGAACAATCTGTGAATGAGATTTTGGATATTAAGAATGAGGCAAGCGGTAAGAAGTGCTTGGAACAGCTGTCAACATTGTAAAAATCAAAGAGCTTTACCGAGAATTCCAATGATGGGACAACTACCCCCTTGCAGGATTGAACCCACAATCAGGGCCTTCATTGAAACAGGCGTTGACTATTTCGGACCTTTAGAAGTATCAGTCAAGAGGAGCCGAGAAAAAAGATATGGTGTTATTTTCACCTGTATGGTCACTCGAGCTATTCATCTTGAAATAGCACATGATTTGAGTATGAATTCATTTGTCAATGTACTTCGTCAGTTTGGATGTCGGAAAGGATTTCCTGAGGAATTATATAGTGATAATGGAAAAAACTTCATAGGAGCTGAAAAGGAAATATCTCAAGGACTGAAGAAGTTGAACCAGGATGAATTACTACGATTTTGTGCAATGAA
This sequence comes from Leptinotarsa decemlineata, assembly GCF_000500325.1. Taxonomy (NCBI): domain Eukaryota; kingdom Metazoa; phylum Arthropoda; class Insecta; order Coleoptera; family Chrysomelidae; genus Leptinotarsa; species Leptinotarsa decemlineata. The sequence continues at coordinate 121,856 of NW_019290378.1, forward strand.
AAAAATTAAATGGGTTTTCAATCCTCCTCTAGCACCTCACATGGGAGGATGTTGGGAACGACTTATTCAAAGTATAAAAAAGGTTTTAAAAGAAATTTTAAAATCAAAGTACTATCCAGAACATATTCTGAGACTTTTTCGATTGAATGCGGAAATATTTTAAATTCTAGGCCTTTAACATATGTTTCGTTGGACTCTGAAGATGCAGAGGCATTGACTCCTAATCACTTTCTCATCGGTCCGTCGTATGCTGCACTCTCCTGTACCGAAACCAGCGATAGGGATATGAATTTGATGTCCAGTTGGCGTGCTGCACAGAAATTATCTGATTTATTCTGGTTCAGATGGACAAAGGAGTATTTGCCAAGTTCGATCAGGAGATCAAAATGGCATGGTGATTCAAAATCTGTCAGTGTAGGAGATGTTGTTTTAATGGTAGATCCAAATGGACCCAGAAATATTTGGCAGAGAGGTATTATCAAGGAAGTTTATCCTGCCAAAGATGGTAAAATCAGGATCGTCGATGTGAAGAATAGTAGTGGCACGATTTTTCGACGATCAGTTTCAAGACTCATCGTTTTAGATGTTATAAAATAGTAGTAATTTGTTATTCAATTACTAAGGGGGAGAATGTTATAGATTTATCATTGTTATCTGATTACACCCTGTATATCGTTTTTAATTGACATTCGTTAGTAGTGATCAAGGTTGATGTGAAAATATAAGTTTTTGTTGAAAAAAAAAGTAAAGTTTTTGAAAGACGCCTGACTTTTCTAAAAGAATATAAAATTTCGTTCTTCGACCCGGAATAAATAATAATTTGCAGATAATTCAAAAACAGACATGATGGACACGTTAGGCGTATTAGGGATGAAAAGGTTAGATACTATTATACTTGTAATCATTTATTTTATTTGCGAGGCTCCAAGCCTTCCATAGTTCGATTATTTACAGATATGATGTGACCTTTCGTCGTTTTTTACTACTTCTGAGGAATATTTATTCATTATTAACATATTGTGACCATTTGTTCATTGGTAACATGTGACAATTTTCTTTTCTCCATTATGAAATAAAATATGTTCTTTTCCATGTAAGTATTTAATACTTCATTGCATCAACTGATGTTGAGTTTTATAGTAGAATTTCGAATAATCATCTGATGATGAACCTATATAGGTTCGAAACATGTTCTGTTTGATGGTTTTTCCGTTCTAACATCCGAGGGTGATAATAAATTGTGGAGACGACTTTGAGTTTTTATTCTTCGCAAATCTACTGCACTTCACTTTGACATATAATGAACTTCTACCAGAGGTTATTTTTTATTTCATTTACAGATGAGTAATAAATGTTAGGGTTACGATATTTTTCAGACCTATATCCCTAATTAAGATAGGTATATAGTGAGAAACCCAATAAGAAAGAACAAGGAAATGAAGAAATATTTCAAGCAGGCTGGGAAGGCCCCATAAAAAACTGGCGAATGAGAAAAAGGAAATTGAGGAGGAGCAAAAATAAAGAATAATCAATGTTATACTGTTAAGAAAATGAAATATTTACGTCTCTCATTAATTTTTTCTTTCTTCAGCGAAATGCCTTTTGAAATATAACCTTGCGGGTTTCGATGATTTATATGGAGATGCATTATTGAAGGAATGTGAGGAAATTGAGATAACGATGGAAATTCACGAGTTAACTACTAGTGAATCCATAATCAATATTTTATTCTGTAAAAAAAAACCCATTTGAATTATGATTATAGGAAAAATAAAAAAATTATGTATTTCATATACCTACTCTGTTTATACCATTATCATTCCAAAATTAGGACCTCACAAGGAACTCATTTCACAGTTTATCAGTGAAATGAACCAGAATTAGAAATTATGTAAACAAATTACGAACCCAAAGGTCAATTCAATTGCCAATAAACTACCAAATACGCCACAAATAATATCATGTGGGCAAGGCGTGGTTCGACTGGTCTCCATCGGACCATTTGTGGCACTGGTCATCGACGATATCCTCTACAAGAACTAACAAGGGTGTAAAAGACCTAACGTTATTCCATTATTTTCAGGGGGTACATTTAGGCCTTTTTGACAACTCTTCACAAACCTACATCACTCTAATACCAATAGGTTGGGAGAATTGAATGAACTGTATCTATTTTAGCGGTTATATTTCCAATAATCATGTATCTTGCGATTTTTTAACGCATTGAAGAAATTGTATTCAAGTATGACCAACATATTCCATTTTATGAGATCAAGTGTTATATTTCATAACGAATATAAAATAATAACAGTACATTTCACATCTATTTTTGTGAAAGGAAATCATGAATCTTGCGATTTTTGAACACATTCAAGAAATTGTATTTCAGTATGACCAACATATTTCATTTCATCAAATCAAGTGTTATATTTCGTAACAAATATAAAATAACAGCAATACATTCCACATCTGATCTTCTGAAAGAGAATCATGTATCATACAGTTTCAAGACATTCAAGAAATTGCAATTCGTTATGACCAACACATTCCATTTCATAAGATCGAGTGTTATATTTCATGAAGAATGTGAAATGACAGCAATACATTTTACATCTGTTTTTTTGGAGAGAGTATTACGTATCTTGCGATTTTTAGGCTCGTTCAAAAAATTTTTTCCAGTATGACCAACATATCCCATTTCATAAGATCTAGTGTTATATTTCATACAAATATAAAATGATAGCAATACATTTCTCGTCTGAGTTTCTGAAAGAGAATCATGTATCTGGCGAGTTTAAGATACATTAAAGAAATTGTATTTCAGAATCACCAACCTATTTCATTCCATAAGATCGGGTGTTATATTCCATAACTAATATAAAATGACAGCAATATATTTCGCATCTGTTTTTCTGGAGGAGAATCATGTATCTTGCGATTTTTAGACATTCAAGAAATTGTATTTCAGTATGACCCACATTTTCCATTTTAAAGACCGAGTATTATATTTAATAACAAATATAAAATAACAGCACTACATTTCACATCTGTTATTCTGAAGAAGAATCAGACACATTCAAAAAATTGTATTTCACTATGACACACATATTCCATTTCACAAGTTCGAGTATTATATTCCATAACAGATATAAAATGGCAGAAATACATTTCGCATCTGTTTTTCTGAAAGAGAATCATTCATCTTGCGATTTTTAGACATTCAAGAAATAGTATTTCAGTATGATCCACATTTTCCATTTCGAAGATCGAGTGTTATATTTGATAACAAATATAAAATAACAGCAGTACATTTCACATCTGTTTCACTGAAAGAAAATCATGTATTTTGAGAGTTTCAGACAGATTCAAGAAAGTGTATTTCGTTATGACCAATATATTCCATTCCACAAGATCGAGTCTAATGTTTCATAACAAATATAAAATAACAACAATACATTTTATATCAGTTTTTTGAAGTAGAATTATGTATCTTGCTATTTATAGACTCATTCAAAAAATTGTATTCAAATTTGACCAACATATTCCATATCATGAGATCGAGTGTTATATTCAATAACAAATACAGGATAATAGCAATACATTCGGAATCTGTTTTTCTGAGAGAGAATCATGTATCTTGCGATTTTTAGACACATTGAAGGACTTGGTATGTCAGTATGACCCACATTTTCCATTTTGAAGATCGAGTGTTATATTTCATAACAAATAAAGAATAACAGGAAAACATTTCACATCTGATATTCTGAAAGAGAATCAGACACATGCAAGAAATTGTATTTCAGTATGACCAACATATTAGATTTCATAATATCTAGTGTTAAATTTCATAACGAATATTAAATGACAGCCATACATTTCGTATCTGTTTTTTCTAAATAGAATCATTTATCTTGCGATTTTCAGACATTCAAGGAATTGTATTTCAGTATGACACCCATATTTCATTTCATCAGATCGAGTGTTATATTTCATAACAAATATAAAATGACAGCAATATATTTCACATCTGTTATTCTGGAAAAGAATCTTGTATTTTGCGATTTATAGACTCATTCAAGAAATAATTGTATTCAAGTATGACCAACATATTTCTTTTCATGAGATCGAGTGTACCATTTCATAAGAAACATGAAATGACAGAAATACATTTTGCATCTGTTTTTCTGAAAGAGAATCATGTATCTTGCGATTTATAGACTCATTCAAGAAATTGTATTCTATAGAATATAGAATAACAGCAATACATTTCTCGTCAGAGAAAGAATCAGACATATTCAAGATGTATTTCAGTATGACCAACGTATTACATTTTGAATATCGAATTTTAAATTACATAACGAATATGAAATAACAGGAATATATTTCACATCTGTTATTCTTAAAGAGAATCAGACATATTCAAGAAGTTTTATTTCAGTATGACCCACATATTTCATTTCATAAGATCGAATGTTACATTTCGTAACAAATATGAAATGACAGCAATATATTTTGCATCTGTTTTTCTGAAAGAGAATCATGTATCTTGCGATTTTTACACATTCAAGAAATTGTATTTCAGTCTGACCAACATATTCCATTTCAAAAGATCAAGTGTTAGAGCTATATTTCATAACAGATATAAAAAGACAGGAATACATTTCACATCTGTTATTCTGAAAGAGAATCATGTATCTTGCGATTGATAGACTGGTTCAAGAAATTGTATTCAAATATGACCAACATATTCCATATTATGAGAACGAGTGTTATATTCCATAACAAATATAGAATAACAGCAATAAATTTCTCATTCGTTTTCCTGAAAGAGTATCACGTGTCTTGCGATTTTTAGACTCGTTCAAAAATTTCTTTCAAGTATGACCAACATATCCCATTTTATAAGATCGAGTGTTATATTTCATACAAATATAAAATAACAGCAATACATTTCGCATCTGTTCTACCAAAAGAGAATCATGTATTCTACGATTTTAAGACATTCAAGAAATTGTATTTCAGTATGACCAACATATTCCGTATTATGAGATCGAGTATTATATTTCATAACGAATATAAAATAATAGCAATATATTTCTCGTCTGTTTTCCTGAAAGAGTGTCAGACACATTCAAGAAGTTGTATTTCAGTATGACCAACGTATTCCATTTTGAAAATCGATTGTTGAATTTCATGATAAATATAAAATAACAGGAATATATTTCACCTCTGTTTTTCTCAAAGAGAATCAGACACATTCGAGAAGTTATATTTCAGTATGACCCACATATTTCATTTCATGAGATCGAGTGTTACATTTCATAACAAACATGAAAAGACAGCAATACATTTTGCATCTGTTTTTCTGAATGAGAAACATGTATCTTGCGATTTTGAGATACTCAAGAAATTATATTTCAATGTGACACACATTTTCCTTTTCAAAGATCGAGTGTTGAATTTCATATAGAATTATAAAATAACAGGAATACATTCCACATCTGTTATCCTGAAAGAGAATCATGTATCTTACGATTTATAGACTCATTCAAGACATTGTGTTCAAGTATGACCAATATATTCCATTTTATAATATCAAGTGTTGAATTTCATAACTATGATGGAATGACAGCAATACATTCCGCATCTGTTTTTTCGAATGAGAATCATGCATCTTGCGATATTTAGACATTCAAGAATTTGTATTCCAGTACGGAACACATTTTCCATTTCATAAGATTATTTACAAATATAGAATGACAGCACTACATTTTACATCAGTTTTCCTGAAAGAAAATCATGTATCTTGCGATATATAGACTCATTCAAGAAATTGTATCCTAGTATGACCAACATAATTCGTTTAATAAGATCAAGTGTTATATTTCATAACAAATATAAAATAACAGCAATACATTTCACATCTGTTAATCTGGAAGAGAATCAGGCACATTCAAGAAGTTATATTTCAGTATGACTCACATATTTCATTTCATAAGATCGAGTGTTACATTTCATAACGAAAATGAAATGACAGCAATACATTTTGCATCTGTTTTTCTGAAAGAGAATCATATATCTTGCGATTTTTAGACATTCAAAAAATTGAATTTCAGTTTGACCAATATATTTCATTTCATAGGATCGAGTGTCAGTGCTATATTTCATAACAAATATAAAATGACAAGAATACATTCCACACCTGTTATTCTAAAAGAGAATCATGTATTTTGCGATTAATAGACTCATTCAAGGAATTGTATTCAAGTATGACCAACATTCTTCATTTTGAAGATTGAGTGTGTGATTCCATTACAAATATAAAATAACAGGAATATATTTCACATATGTTATTCTGAAAGAGAAGAAGACACATTCAAAAAATTGTATTTCAGTATGACACACATATTTCATTTCATAAGATCGAGTGTTATGATTCATAACAAATATAAAATCACAGCAAAACATTTCACATCTGTTATTCAGAAAGAGAATCTTTTATCTTGCGATTCATAGCCTCATTCAAGAAATTGGATACAAGTATGGCCAACGTATTCCATTTCATAATATCGAGTGTTGAATTTCATATGAAATTATAAAATTATAGAAATACATTTCACATTTGTTATTCTGAAAGAGAATCATGTATCTTGCGATTTATTCAAGTATGACCAACATATTCCATTTCATAATATCAAGTGTTGAATTTAATAACCATAATAGAATGACAGTAATACATTTCGCATCTGTTTTTTTCGAATGTGAATCATGTATCTTGCGATTTTTAGACTTTCAAGAAATTGTATTTCAGTATGACACACATTTTTCATTTTATAAGATTATTTACAAATATAAAATGACAGCAATACATCTTACATCAGTTTTCCTGGAAGAGAATCATGTATCTTGCGATTTAAAGACTCATTCAAGAAATTGTATTCGAGTATGGCCAACATATATCGTATTATAAGATCGAGTGTTATATTTCATAACAAATATGTAATAATAGCAATACATTTCACATCTGTTATTGTGAAAGAGAATCAGACACATTCAAGAAGTTATATTCGGTATGAACCACATATTTCATTTCATAAGATAGAGTGTTACATTTCTTAACGAATATGAAATGACAGCAATACAGTTTGCATCTGTTTTTCTGAAACAGAATCATGTATGTTGCGAGTTTTAGACATTCAAGAAATTGTATTTCAGTCTGACCAACATATTCCATTTCATAAGATCGAGTGTTAGTGCTATATTCCATGAAAAATATGAAATGTCAGCAATACATTCCGCATCTGTTTTACCGAAAGAGAATCATGTATTTTGCGATTTTAAGACATTCAAGAAATTGTATTTCAGGATGACCAACATATTCCATTTCATAAGATCGAGTGTTGAATTCTATATAAAATTATTAAATAACAGGAATACATTTCACATCTGTTATTCTGAAAAAGAATCATATATCTTGCGATTAATAGACTCATTCAAGAAATTGTATTCAAGTATGACCAACATATTTCGTATTATAAGATCGAGTGTTATATTCCATAACAACTATAACATAACAGCAATACATTTCACATCTGTTATTCTGACAGAGAATCAGGCACATTCAAGAAGTTATATTTCAGTATAACCCACATATTTCATTTCAGAAGATCGAGTGTTACATTTCATAACGAAAATGAAATGACAGCAATACATTTTGAAACTGTTTTTCTGAAAGAGAATCATGTATTTAGCGATTTTTAGACATTAAAGGAATTGTATTTCAGTTTGACCAAATATTTCATTTCATAGGATCGAGTGTCCGTGCTATATATCATAACAGATATAAAATGACAGGAATACATTCCACACCTGTTATTCTGAAAGAGAATCATGTTTTTTGCGATTAGTAGACTCATTCAAGTAATTGTATTCAAGTATGACCAACATTCAGCATTTCGAAGATTGAGTGTGTAATTCCATCACAAATATGAAATTACTGGAATGAATTTCACATCTGTTATTCTGAAAGAGAATAAGACACATTCAAAAAATTGTATTTCAGTAAGACATACATATTTCATTTCATAAGATCGAGTGTTATATTTCATAACAAATATAATATGACAGCAATACATTTCACATTTGTTATTTTGAGAAAGAATCATGTATCTTGCGGTTTATAGACTCATTCAAGAAATTGTATTAAAGCATGACCAACATATTCCCTATCATGATATGTTGAATGAGTGTTGAATTTCATATAAAATTATGAAATTACAGAAATACATTTCATATCTGTTAGTCTGAAAGAGAATCATGCATCTTGCGATTCATAAACTCATTCAAGAAATTGTATTCAGGTATCACCAATATATTCCATTCCATAATATGAAGTGTTGAATTTGATAACCATAATAGAATGACAGCAATACATTTCGCATCCGTTTTCCCGAATGAGAATCATGTATCTTGCGATTTTTAGACTTTCAAGAAATTGTATTCAAGTATGGAATACATTTTCCATTTTATAAGATTATTTACAGATATTAAATGACAGCAATACATTATACATTAGTTTTTTTTTAAGAGAATCATGTATCTTGCGATTTATAGACTCTTCCAAGACTCATAGCAAATATAAAATAACAGCAATACATTTCACATCTGTTATTCTGAAAGAGAATCAGACACATTCAAGAAGTTATATTTCAGTATGACCCACACATTTCATTTCATAAGATCTAGTGTTATATTTCATAACAAATATAAAATGACAGCAATACATTTCACATCTGTTATTCTGAAATAGAATCATGTATCTTGCAATTTATAGACTCTTTTAAGGAATTGCATTTGAGTATGACCAACATATTCGATTCCATAATATCGAGTGTTGAAGTTCGTGATTTAAATAAAATGACTGCAATACATTCTGCATTTGTTCTTCTGAAAGAGAATCATGTATCTTGCGATTTTTAGACATTCAAGAAATTGTTTTTCAGTCTGACCAACATATACCATTTCTTAAGATTGAGTGTTATATTTCATACCAAATATAAAATGACAGAGGAACATATCACACCTGTTATTCTGAAAGAGAATCATGTATCTTGCGAATAATAGACTCATTCAAAAAATTGTATTCGAATACGACCATCATTTTCCATTTTAAAGATTGAGTGTGGAATTTCATTACGAATATAAAATAACAGGAATACATTTCACATCTGTTATTCTGAAAGAGAATTAGACAAATTCAAAAAAATTTTATTTCAGTATGAAACTGTTTTTCTGAAAGAGAATTATGTATTAGGCGACTTTTAGACATTCAAGAAATCGTATTTCAGTTTGACCAATATATTTCATTTCATAGGATCGAGTGTCAGTGCTATATATCATAACAAATATAAAATGACAGGAATACATTCCACATCTGTTATTCTAAAAGAGAATCATTTTTTTTTGCGATTAGTAGACTCATTCAAGTAGTTGTATTCAAGTATGACCAACATTCTGCATTTCGAAGATTGAGTTTGTAATTTCATTACAAATATGAAATAACTGGAATACATTTCACATCTGTTATTCTGAAAGAGAATAAGACACATTCAAAAAATTGTATTTCAGTAAGACACACATATTTCATTTCATAAGATCGAGTGTTATATTTCATAACGAATATTAAATTACAGCAATACATTTCACATCTATTATTCCGAAAGAGAATCATGTATTTTGCGATTAATTCACTTATTCAAGATATTGTATTCAAGTATGATCAACATTTTTCATTTCAAAGATTGAGTGTGTAATTTCATCACAAATATAAAATAACAGGAGTACATTCCACATCTGTTATTCTGAAAGAGAATAAGACACATTCAAAAAATTGTATTTCAGTATGACACACATATTTCATTTCATAAGATCGATTGTTATATTTCATAACAAATATAATATGACAGCAATACATTTGACATTCGTTATTCTGAGAAAGATTCATGTATCTTGCGACTCATTCAAGAAATTCAAATAAAGCATGACCAACATTTTCCATTTCATAATATCGAGTGTTGAATTTCATATGAAATTATGAAATTACAGAAATACATTTCACATCTGTTAGTCTGAAATAGAATTTCGCATCTTGCGATTCATAACCTCATTCAAGAAATTGTATTCAGGTATCACCAAAATATTCCATTTCATAATATCAAGTGTTGAATTTGATATCCATAATAGAATGACAGCAATACATTTCGCATCTGTTTTTCCGAATGAGAATCATGTATCTTGCGATTTTTAGACTTTTAAGAAATTGTATTCGAATATGACACACATTTTCCATTTTATAAGATTATTTACAAATATAAAATGACAGCAATACATTATACATCAGTTTTCATGAAAGAGAATCATGTATCTTGCGATTTATAGACTCATTCAAGAAATTAATTCAAGTATGACCAACATTTTCCATTTTAAAGATTGAGTGAGAAATTTCATTACAAATATAAAATAACAGGAATACATTTCACATCTGTTATACTGAAAGAGAATAATACACATTAAAAAAATTGTATATCGGTATGACACACATATTTCATATCATAAGACCGAGTGTTATATTTCATGACAAATATAAAATGACAGCAATACATTTTCGTCTATAATTCTGAAAAAAAATCATGTATCTTGCGATTTATAGACTCTTTCAAAAAACTGTATTCAAGTATGACCAACATATTCCATTTCATAATATCAAGTGTTGAATTTCATAAGTATAATAGAATGACAGCAATACATTTCGCATCTGTTTTTCCGAATAAGAATCATGTATCTTGCGATTTTTAGACATTCAAGAAATTGTATTTCACTGTGACACACATTTTTCATTTCAAAGATTGAGTGTTGAATTCCATATAGAATTATAAAATAACAGGAATACAAGTCACATCTGTTATTCTGGAAGAGTATCATGTATCTTGCGATTTAAAGACTCATTCAAGCAATTGTATTCAAGTATGACCAACATGTTCCATTTTATATTATCAAGTGTTGAATTTCATAACTATAATAGAATGACAGCGATAGTTCTCGCATCTGTTTTTCCGAATGAGAATCATGTCTCCTGCGATTTATGACACATTCAAGAGATTGTATTTCAGTGTGACACACATTTTCCATTTCAAAGATCGAGTGTTGAATTCCATATAGAACTATTAAATAACAGGAATACATTTCACATCTATAATTCTGAAAGAGAATCATGTATCTTGCGATTTTTAGACTTTCAAGAAATTGTAATTCAGTATGACTCACATTTTCCAGTTTATAAGATTATTCACAAAAATGAAATGACAGCAATACATTTTACATCTGTTTTTTGAAAGAGAATCGTGTATTTTGCGATTTTTAGACATTCAAGAAATTGTATTTCAGTCTCACCAACATATTCCATTTCATAAAATCGAGTGTTATTGCTATATTTCATAACAAATATGATATGTCAGCAATACATTCCTCATCTATTTTACCGACAGAGAATCATTTATTTTGTGATTTTGAAACATTCAAGTAATTCTATTTCAGTGTGACCCACATATTTCATTTCATAATATCGAGTGTTATATCTCATAATACATATAGAATGACAGGAATACAATTCACACCTATTATTCTGAAAGAGAATCATGTATGATTTGAAAGGGTTATATTTTTAGGAGTGATTAATTTTTTTGGGAAAGAAAGTTTTTGGCTTTCTACTACTCCATCTGATACAAAAAAATGGATGAGAGAATCTTCCAAAGAAAGGAAGGAAGTAATCAATTTGAAAATAAGTAACTCTATACATGGATGTGTAGATCATGCAAAGAAGTAACTTTCAGAGTAGCTGTTTCAGGAGGACTTTCTTTCAGTTTTTGTCTGAAAGTTACTTCTTTGCATGATCTACACATCCATGTATAGAGTTACTTATTTTCAAATTGATTACTTCCTCCCTTTCTTTGGAATATTCTCTCATCCATTTTTTTGTATCAGATGGAGTAGTAGAAAGCCAAAAACTTTATTTCCCAAAAAAAAGAATCATGTATCTTGCGATTGAAAGAACCATTCAAGAAAGTGTATTCAAGTATGACCAACATTTTCCATTTTGAAGTTTGAGTGTGAAATTACATTACAAATATAAAATAACAGGAATACATTTCACATCTGTTATTCTGGAAGAGAACAAGACAAATTCAAATAAATTTATTTTAGAATGACCAACATATTCCATTTCATAAAATCGGGTGTTATATTTCATAAAAATTATAGAATGACAGCAATATATTGAGCATCTGTTATTCTGAAAGAGAGTCATGTATCTTGCGATTTATAGACTCATTCAAGAAAGTGTTTTCAAGTATGACCAACATATTCCATTTCATAATAGCAAGTGTTGAATTCCATAAGTATTAGAGAATGACAGCAATACATTTCGCATCTGTTTTTCCGAATCAGAATCATGTATCTTGCGATTTTTAGACATTCAAGAAATTGTATTTCAGTGTGACACACATTTTCCATTTCAAAGATCGAGTGTTGAATTCCATATAGAACTATCAAATAACAGGAATACATTTCACATCTGTTATTCTGAAAGAGAATAATGCAATTTTGCGAATGCGATTTTTAGACATTCAAGAATTTGTATTTCAGTATGACACACATTTTCCAGTTTATAAGATTATTTACAAATATAAAATGACAGCAATACATTTTACATCTGTTATGACATGTTATGACAGGAATACATTCCATATCTGTTATTCTAAAAGAGAATCAGGTATTTTGCGATAAATAGATTCATTCAAGAAATTGTATTCAAATATGACCAACATTCTTCATTTTGAAGATTGAGTGTGTTCTTTCATCACAAATATAAAATAACAGGAATACATTTAACATCTGTTATTCTGAAAGAGAATAAGACACATTCAAAAAATTGTATTTAAGTGTGACACACATAGTTCATTTCATAATATCGAGTGTTATATTTCATAACAACTATAAAATGACAGCCATACATTCCACATCTGTAATTCTGAAAGAGAATCATGCATCTTGCGATTAATAGACTCATTGAAGATATTGTATTCAACTATGACCAATATTCCTCATTTCAAAGATTGAGTCTGTAATCTCATCACAAATATAAAATAACAGGAATACATCTCACATCTGTTATTCTGAAAGAGAATAATACACATTTAGAAAATTGTATTTCAGTATAACACACATATTTCATTTCATAAGGTCGAGTTTTATATTTCATAACGAATATAAAATGACAGCAATACATTTCCGTCTGTTATTCTGAAAGAGAATCATGTATCTTGCGATTTATAGACTCATTCAAGAAATTGTATTCAAGTATCTTCAAAATATTCCATTTCTCAATATCAACTGTTGAATTTAATAACCATGATAGAATGACGGCAACACATTTCGCATCTGTTTTTTTGAATGAGAATCATGTATCTTGCGATTTTTAGACTTTCAAGAAATTGTATTTCTGTATGACACACATTTTCCATTTCATGAGATCCTTTACAAATATAAAAAGACAGCAATACATTTTACATAAGTTTTTCTGAAAGAGAATCATGTATCTTACGTTTTATAGACTCATTCAAGATATTGTATTCAAGTATGACCAACATTTTTCATTTCAAAGATTGAGTGTTTAATTTCATCACAAATATAAAATAACATGGATACATTTCACATCTGTTATTCTGAAAGAGAAATACACATTGAAAAAATTGTATTTCAGTATGACACACATATTTCATTTCATGAGATCGAGTGTTATATTTATTGTTTTCCAACCCGGGTACAGCTTCGAAGGAGGATACTGTAGAGAGTGACCGTGTAGCAGGGTAGGCCTAGGCGTTCGAACGAAGCATCCAAAATACTCGTTACATGATCACTTCGACTGAATGTCCAAGTTTGGGAGTGATTGCGCTCCTACTTATTTTCCAACCAATGATCCAGGCCTAGGTGATGAATACTACCCCGGGCTTTCTTCAACTAGATATTCGCCCCTTATCTTCTGAAAATATAAGTAAAACCAAGCTGAACTGAACCGTAACATAAAGGCAAATTGATGTAAAGTAGGGTATTTGATGAGCCCACGTATCGTAAAATAACAAGTAGCAAAAGTAAAAAGGCCCTAAAAAGAACATATTCATGAAAAGTTTGACCGGGTTCACATAAAAACATGCAAGGGCTGATGAAACCTACCTCGATGATGGGTGGCCTTGAGTAGAACTTATTCAATGTGAATTTAGCAAACTTGTGTAATTCGGGAACAAATCTTCTAGAAATAGTCAGAGGACCTTCCTTTGACTAACTTTTCCGCAATATCACAAGGGTATCAAAGAAAAATCCGCAACCAAGCGACCCACGTCTTTTCAATCTTCCTAGAACACC